>VIAB01015914.1:40966-54549 GCA_009801035.1 Oophaga pumilio | reverse complement strand
GGGAGCCCATACATTCTAGCTACAACCAAGCAGGAGCTGCACAGCTGGCCGACTAGGTGCATACAGCTCAGAGAAAGCTCCCGGCCCCAGCGCGCCTGAGGGAGCGGCCCGGGGGCAATTGCCTCCCTGCCACCCGGCCCAGCCCGCCTCTGCATATGGTAGTTAGTGTAGACACTGCAGAACCTGAATACTCAGGCAGCTACCACCTAAGCCAGCCCAGAAAAGCTTAATGGAATGACATCAAAGATGCAATCTTGTTTTCCATGGTAAACCTGACATGTACAAATACAAAACCAAAAGAAAATGGCCACCAGGGAAGTAGGAAACAGAGTCCAGAGTTGGAGCCAAAACAGGTGAGTAACAGTGGCATTTCTATGAGGTGTAGAAGTAGCAGTTGATCCGAAACTCTGGTGCCGGACTGGCCATCTGTCAATTCTGGCAAATGCCAGAAGGGCCTGTCTGGTTGTGGGCTGCCTTGTCTGCTACATTGTAAGCAGAATCGGTGTTCTCAAAACACCCATACTGTTAAGAGTTGTGACAGAGCACAAAGTCGCTGACTCCGTCACTTACCCCAGCTGGCCACAGGTATCATTAGAATAAATATTGGTCTTGTAGTACATCTTGCTTTCCTCCATCCAAGGTAATATTAGTAGTAATATATCACCATCTGGTGCTTGGGGATGGAGACAGCATGGGCCTGTGTGATTTCAAATGCCAGGGCTGAATTTCACCTCCAGTCCATACCTGCTGGTGCCTAAGGGGGCCAAATGCCCCGTCTGCCTCAAAGCAACACACTGGTATTATAAATGGTATATGAGAGGTGTGGGACCTTGTTGCACATTTTACAATGTGGCCCTAAGGTCTGAGTATTCGAGTGCAAGGATATGCAAGATGTGCCTGTTATTTCTCTTCCACGTCTGAGGGTAAGCAGATCTGAGGTATGAATACAATGGTTGTTCTGATCTTACACAAGCACATTTAGAAAACAAACATCAGGTGAACTGTGTCACAGTCACTGAACTTTCCTACTTCATCATTGTTCACGTGGGCAGGATCCAACAACAGCCTCCCAAGTGACTCATATAATGTGAGGAGGGCAAGGTCCTCTCCAGCACTTGGACATGGTTTGTTTTCTGAGATATTACCTGATAGATCTTACCATATGATGCAAAGCAAATATTTTTTACTGTTATGTTTCACAAACTATAACTGTGAAGGAATATAAATGTGGCTCCCTTCATTTCAGGGGGCCTGGGAAGCATGACACGGTTCTTCTTGGTATTCCTTTCATGTCCAAAAAGGGGTCAATGAGCAATGAGGTTCTAACCTTTATGCTGAACTGCAAATCTGGCACTACTGACATCGTCAGGAATGGCAATTGATAATCTAATGTGTATGGGGGCCTCCTGATTCTCCCACAACACATGATGTTGGGGGAGAAAAGAATCTGGCACATTGGATTTCCAACAACCAATCCTTTTGTTCTCACGGAGATAAAACTCCTCTGGCAGCAGCTCTCTCATGGAGAACACAGGAGAGGTTGACAAGTGCTATGAATATGGAGTAGTCGGGAGAGACAGCTGTTGACTAAACATCTTGTTATCTGTTTCTATGTGTTTATTGGTATGCTGTAATGTCTATTGTCTGTACAAGTCCCTTATATAATGTAAAGTGCTGCGGAATATGTTGGCGCTATAGAAATAAAATTATTATTATTATCATGGGGCGCTTTACTCTAAAGCACATCTGTTTTGGTACCAGGATACCTCTAACTAAAGTTCAGGAGGCATTATAGAACAGGTTTCCCCAACTCTAGTCCTCAAGGCCAACCAACAGGTATGTTTTCAGGATTTCCTTTGTATTGCACAGGTGATGCAATAATCACCTGGGCAATACTAAGGAAATCCTGAAAACATGACCTGTTGGTGGGCCCTGAGGACTGGAGTTGGGGAACCTTGTTATAGAAGATTGGTTGATCCAGCTGACATCAGTGGGTTTGGACGGCTTTTTCTAATATGTACTATCCAGTATCACCAGTATCTATAACTTAACATTCTAGATTTAATTAATTTGAGAAATCAAACACAAATCTTCAAATAGAATTAAAAAATACTTTTCATCCTGCTGGGGGTTCCGAATCCCATCCGCTGCACTCCTTAAACAGCTCTGAGGTTGGTTTCCTACCAGTCTTTTGTAGGAGAACATTTTACTAAAAGTGGCCAGAAATGTCAACTAAAATGACAAACCAGGTGGCTTTATGGGGTCCATGGAAAAAAGGGACCCAGCATTGGTTGGCTATATTTTTTTATCTTAATGGGTAGTGGAAAACTGTGACTGATGTGCAATGTTAAAATAATCAACACAAAGATTATGGATTGGATATTGGGCACAAACAAGCAACAATTCCTCCTGTCCCCGCTGGTAGGGCATGTAATGATGTTAACCAATACCAGATGGATGCCCATTTTTGCTATGGGACACCTTACCCTGTATGGTCTTACTAGCTGGTGATCACCCTTGATGGTAGACTGCCATGTTGACCACAAATGTTCTTTAAAACCAGAAGATCTACATTAATTTTGGCAGATATTTGTCTTAAAGATACAATATACTTGAAGGATGACCCCTTCAATCTCATCAAACCTAATTTCTGCTGAGATCATAAATGTATAAGGGGAAGCCTGGGTCCTACAAGATGTCCCTATGGTTAGATAGCTTGAATTTTTGATTCACCATGAGATAAACGCCACCACATTCACCAGTTTACCACCTGAACTCCTTCAATAAGGAACCACAGAAGATGTCTTTTGACCAAAAGATCATTGCTTTCGGCTGACAGCACTCTTGAATGTTTTTTTTCTAGACTAAGAGAACCGATATTAAATTGGCCATTTTCTACAAAGATGTAATCTATATTGTTCTAGTTTTCTTTGGTTATGATTGTACTGAGATTTTTCTCTGCATTCTGAGATGGGGAGGTCATTGATCGGCAGAGGATTTATTGCATTTACATTGGACAGAAGCCAGCGTGAAGAGACTGATTTGCTTTCTACAATATCGCAGTGCACTTGGCCCAAGTCATGTGAAGGGCTTGTCATAGCGGCGAGGTTGGTACACATGTCATCTAGGCACTTTTATCCAGCTGAGTGAAGTTAGACAATGTGCTACTAAATATACCTGCCCAGGAGGACAATTCTGGGTGGTCTCAGAAAGGTACATTCAGAGTACAGGAAGCTGCTAAATGCTTCCAAAAATGAGCTTTGATTACTTAGATTACTTTGGAAGGGGTTAAAAGGTGACTCGAAGCGATGGGGCACATGACGGAGTGTGCCGCTGTTTGTATGGACACAAAGCAGGGTATACGGAGACGCCCTGTATAAACAGAACCATACTTCAATGTAGTGGGCGAAGGACACTGATGGAGGGCTACTCATATAAACAAACATGTTCCTAGGGATTGTGCATGGAACAGAGGAGGGTGATGAGGTGGGGTATGGGGTGGATTGGGTGTCAGAAGCAGGGAAAGTTTGTACAAGAGCCCTATACAAAGAGAAGAGCTGTATATGAAGAGAAGAGCTGTATGTGCAGACCACGTTACATTAAACAGAACAGGTGTATATGCATGAAACACCGAGAAAAGGAGGTATATACCCCAACCCAATATTCTCCATTTCTTTAAGACAAGTGCACCATAGCACATAAAAAAATTATCCTACCACAAGACAAGATCACAAGGTCAGTTGGGAAGTTGCATGGCATTTGTTGGATGACTTTCAATGACACAAGGACTAATAGTGCCAAACAGTGTCTACATATTAGTGCCTCAATTAGTCACCCACTGCATAGACACCCACATTATATCTATGGTCAAATGATCATAATAAACCTAGAACTTCCAATGACTAAATGAGTCAAACATTTTTTTTAATCATAATGCCCATAACAGAGCCATATTGATATGAGTTAGACATATTCTACCTCATTCATGTCTACTGGTCCTTCAACTAATATGTAACTGGGTGTCCTGTGACTTATACTGTTTCTGGGGGTCCTGCACCTGACACTGTTTATTGGGGTTCTAAGGCTGTCAATGTTACTGGGGCTCCTGAGGATGACATTGTTATTAAGGGTCACAAGGCTGACATTGTTTCTAGGGGTTATGAGGCTGACATTGTTCCTGAAGGTCCTGTGTCTGATACTGTTACTGGGGCTCCTGAGGCTGTGAAGGTTACTGGGGCTTCTGAGGCTGTGAAGGTTACTGGGGCTTCTGAGGCTAACACAGTTACTGGCTGTATTGAGTTTGGCATTGTTACTAGAGATCCTAAGACTGAAACTGTTATTGGGTGTCCTAAGGCTGACACTGTTACTGGGGTTTCTGCAGCTGAGACTCTGTTACTGGGTGTCATGTGGCTAACACTGTTCCTGGTGGTCCTGAGAATCACATTATTACCTGGGGTCTTACAAAACTGGCGCTTTTACTCGGTGCCCTCTGGGCGTTACTGGGCATCCCTGCAGACGTCACTCTTATTGGAGGGTCTGTGTCTGTCACTGTTATGGGGATATGATGGATGTCACTGTGGTTTTACCTTGACACTTATCAAATTTATCTAGAAAAATTATGGCAAATTTTGTCAAATTTGGTAAAAAAAAAGTTCATCACCCCAGTGTAATTATTTACAACGAAATTTCCAACTAACCTCCCGGACCATCTAAAAGAGAGCCATGTGATTTATTTCTTACAAAAAAATGTAAGCGGTAAACAATACAAGTTTGGATGTAACATAGGGGAGCACATGCTTACGGTCAATCAGCAAACTGTTAACAAGTTAATAGCTACATCAAAAAGCTCCGCTGTCCTCATAACAGGAAGACTGATAGTTTGCTGTGGAAATAATAATGTGGAAAATGTTAAAAAGAAGAGGAATTCCCGTGAGATGAGGTCAGAATTTCCCACATCTGGATGACAGGTAGGTTGTCTTTCAAGTTCAGAGCCTGAGGCCAGTGATTAGGTAAAGTGCTCACTGGGGTCAACCAATGGCACAGAATGTGTCATTCACAAAGAACAGTCTGCCGGGGTCAACAGATTTTCCTGATCTGTGGTCATTAATGGTCTTTTCAGCAGATTACATAGTTCCACTTTCATTTGTGAACATATAAACACGGCACAGGGGCACTAAATCTCTTCTTAATTTACCCATTTTTTTGCCTTAATCCTACTAAATCATGACCACCCTGATCAATGTCTCCTCCCATATGGTCTCCATGTTATCCAGATTTAGGACATTTTCACCTAAGATTATTAAAAAATGTATTCAGCTGTTTTATTTCTTCGTGTATTTGGAAACGAGTGGAGATCAGTATGGCTGCCATTACAAGACCCAATTGGGTTGTTATGCACGTTTTTTTTTTGCCTAGTTTTGGGATAATGGATTCTGTGCTACCATGCCATTGCATGGCTTGGTAGATGTCCCATTCAGGGGCCTAGAAAAAAAAACAGATTAAACCACAAATTAAAAGCTATCAAGAGCAACCCTGGGGTTGTTAATTTTGAAAAATGATGAGGGAAATTTATTAGTGAATGGCAAAAATTATGATGGTGCTCATGACATGATGCATTGGAACAGTTCACCAGGCATGCTGGACTTTTCTTCTGTTCCCTATGCCATCTCGTGCCTCAGTATGTTGCTCTATATGGCCCATATTATTAATAACTTTGCAAATTTACCAACTCCTCTGAGCTACACGGATTTATGTGACTCATCCATGTTCTTTACTTGCATTGGTTAGAAGGTGGGTGAACACTGGTGAATGATGTTACCAACCTCTGTTTGCTCATTTCATAGAAGAGACTATTGACCTCTTATATCGGTTCAGTTTCTGGACATAGTTTTAGACTACTGAAAGGTTGCCCCTATACCTTATACAGTTGTTATTTTCCAATAACCCCCATGTTACATCTATAAGAGGCTACCAGACTCCTCTAGTGGCAGCTGATCTCCGAGATTTGGGCATAATTAAATCCAGCATGCCTCTTCTTGTCTCTGACATCTACCATTTGGTAAGAGCGTTTGGACACCCACATACATATTAAATGATCAGTATGGGCAGCTTAGGACTTTATTCACACCAGCATTGTGGCTTCCAATCATAAAAGCCACGATTCTGTACCAGGTCCCTTATGCAAAAAAATCCCAAGAGACCCCCATTAGATGCCATCGGAATTGCACTCATGTTTCTCATGTTTTGGTGACGAAAGGAGCCCATGTTGGGCTCTAAGGGAATTGTGAACCTCAATGCAAGTTGGCTTAGATGGTGACATGAATTGATGGCAACATCTATTGTCAAAAGCATAGATAAGAGCATAAGAGGGTTTTGCATGGTACGTCAGTGACCGCCATCTCGGGTGCAAAGATGGATGGCGGTGTCAGCAGTATGGGGTTTAAGGGAGGGTCTGCAATTAGAGAGTGTTTGTTGATGGATTGTACGGGAGGAACGTCACTAGTTTAATATTGAGTGGTGGTAAATGTCAGCAAATTCCAGTGTCCAGTACTGGGAAAGTCAGCAATTTCCAGTAATAGAAAGCATGATAAAGTTGGCACTACAGTTCAGCAATGGTTTACAGACAGCAATTTTTTGCAATTCATTTTGTTTGTTCTCACAAACGAAAGGACTTGTATGAACCAGAGTCACTCTTCATTATAGGCTGCACCTGGTATTGCAGCACTCAGTGGAAACTATTGGGATGTGTGCACACAATAAACCCACCTAAAACCCGCCTGAAAATTCTTCGGACGATTGTTTGGTCAACAGCCATCACAGCCGACTCTCCCATACACGGGAGAGCTCGTTCGGCCTAGCACACCCGGCACCCCCATACATATTTAGAGTCGGACCATGGGCTGAATCCGTCTATATCAACGGGTTCAGCTGACATTAGTTTAATCTGTATGGGGGGGCTTTAGAAAGGTTTCACTGTAGTAGGATAGCCATTTATATGTTACAATAACATTTTGTATTGAAGGCAGAAGTTCTCCTGGTCTCCAGGTTTGGGTGTAGAGAAGGAGGACACTTGTTTAATTGCTTTAACAGGATACCCATGTTAACAAGCTGGCCCAGTTTTTCCCACTAAGCTTTTATTTCCCTGCTGATAAAGTAAGTATTGAACTATGTTCACAATTAGTTTTTTCAGAAGTTCAAAAATGAGTTTTTCATGCAGAAACCTATTCTGTAAACACTAATTTTTTGGGAGAGTTTTTGGAAGAGTTTTTCTTTTGCTTGTACATTGTAATCTCTTGGCACTAAAGCTCTCGTCCCTTTTGTTTAAATTGCTGAATTTAGTTTTCAGGTGCATCTTCACTGAAATATTATTGTGAACAAGAATTCGCAGGAATACTTGTTTCCTGATTATCTTGCCATCTAAAATGGCTGCCAATCACCTGACGAACAAGCAAAACACTTCTTCGTTGGGTGAAATGATATTTTGTGCTATATAAAAGATCATCATTCTCGGCAGCAGATTGTCCAGTGCAAAGAAGACTCACGCTCCTGAGATCAACGGCAGCCATTGTGCACTGAACAGCCAACTAAAAATCATTTAATGAGAATTTCAAAGGCCGTCTGTTTTTTGGGTAAGGTGTCCACGTACTGATACATTAGGCGGTCCTGAAGAAGAGTGGCTTTCCATTCTTGAACTCTCAAACTGGTCAATAAAGTGGTCTAATTAAGGGCTCTGGAGCAGAGAACCCATTTTTTCTCTCTCTATTACACGTCCTAATCAAGACTCTTCTCAGTAGGAAATGTCTACCTTATCATCGCTATTGATGGTTGCCCTAAATTTGGCCACTGACTTAGATCGCCTTGGTAGACTGTTTTCAGCACTTCTTTGGCCATCTCTCTTATATTATTAGCCTTGAATGAGATTTCTTCAATGAATTTTGTTCTATTTGTCAAGAATAAAAGAAGAGAACTTAAGTCTACAACTAAATTAGGAAGTTAATCCCTTGTTAAGGCCTCCACAGCCATCCACTATTTATACAATAAAGAGTCTTTGGTGTCCAAGCTTTAGATGTTAAATCCTTTATCTTGGTGAAATACAAGGCGGAAATGTAATGTCCCTCCCCAACCCCAAACAATGCCTCATTGCAGTGGGTGAACCTACATGTCTTTTAAAAACCATATTAAGCAGGAGAAATGGACTCCATGTCTCCTATGCAACTTTCTCTCAGAGTCTTTGTGCAATGGATTGGGAATGTCGAGGTGCCAATCTCTCCAACCATTGTCTTTAAACTTTATTGGCATTCCTCTAGCCACAATAAAAGACCGAAGTTGGAAACCTAATGTCCGACCACACATGTTGTCTTTCTTACATGAAATCTATAACCACACATCCCACAACCATCGTATCTGAGTAACGTTCATCCAGGACTTCATCATCTAAAGGTCAGTATTAGATTAGTAGGTTGAGCCTACATAGAGAATAATGGACTCCAAACATTAAAATTGGACCTCCATCTGGGACCTACAATTTGAAATGAGGAATCAATTAGCAAATTGGGCCCTGCAGTACCATGGTATTTACACCCAAGTCAGTAAGACTTCCCCAAATGTGGTCTTATAATAATGCACATAAATAGTTATTAATTTGTGCAAATATAATTTATTATGAAATCTGTCCCATTTTTCACAAATCACCCCTCTAATGATGCCTCTCTAGGCTCCATTTACCCTCTAGTTACCATTGTACCTATTCTTCTGCAGACTCTCATTAGGCTTCCAGCATATCTCTGCTGTTCCACTAGCAATTGCAAATGACCGTATTTTAAATTTAGAAAACTGTCTATTCTTATGTGCTTTATATGGTTCTGCACAGTATTCACTCAGCCCAAGTTTGTCTTCAGCCATATACATCAACATAGCTGCATTGTGTATTACCATCATTGATCTGTTAGTAGGTTTCCAGCAAAGATCAACAATCCTGCACTTGACTTTGCCTCCACAATAGTGCACTGCGGAGCTAGCACAAGCAGGGCTATGTAGTATTTGATCAGTGATTTGAAGCTGCAAATGTAGTTCTGCTGATGCATATGGCAGAAAATAATCCTTTGCCATATGCATCAACAGAGACACATTTGCAGTTTTCCATCTCTGCTCTTAGCAGCAGGCACCAAACACAGCCCAATCCTGCTTGTGTCCTGCTGAGCCTAGTTATTAAAAGCTATATACAGGCAAAGCAGTGCAGAGTGCAGAACAATCAATCTCTGCTGGAAACCAGCTAACAGATCAGTGATGAAAAAACACATGTGGCTATGTTTATGTATATGGTAGAACAAAAATCAGTCAGGCAGCGTTGTGTACAGGAGCATACAGTGCACAGAAAAATAGTGTGTATTGTAAATATAGATTAGCTTGATGATGTGCCAAATATCTGTGGTGTGTGCAGCTTTGCTGAATGCTGTATAGCAGAGCTGTGCTGGAGGACAGTGCTATTTTACACACTCATCAGTCAGCCTGCTTGCAGCACAGTAAATCAATTTTAGAGAGATGGGACTAATTAGGAGTAGTGATGAGCGAGTATACTCGTTGTTCGGGTTTCCCCGAGCATGCTCGGGTGTCCTCCGAGTATTTTGGCGTGCTCGGAGATTTAGTTTTTGTCATCACAGCTGCATGATTTGCGGCTTCTAGACAGCCTGAATACATGTGAGGATTGCCTGTTAGGGAATCCCCACATGTATTCAGGCTGTCTAAAAGCCACAAATCATGCAGCTGCAGTGACAAAAACTAAATCTCCGAGGAAAAATACTCGGAGGACACCGAGCATGCTCGGGAAAACCCAAGCAACGAGTATACTGGCTCATCACTAATTAGGAGCACACAGGAGAGGGAGGTAGGGGCCTGCAGCACTTAGGAAAAGCAAGGTGCTTCTGGGAAATGTAGTGTGAAAAGTAATGTGATGGTGGGAATAATGTTTTTAGGGAATTATCCATATTGAAAAACATGTTTTGTTTTGGGAATGAGAACCTATTATAGAGACACTGCAAAATATAAGGGTGTCCGAATCCATTGACTCAGCAGGGAGAGAGCAATCAACAAATTTGTATGGGGGTGTCCCAACTTCCAATATCCAAAATCAGTTTGTTCTCATGAGAAATAGTTTGCTGCTACTAGAGACGTCTGGAGAGGACAGTAGAGTCTTGAGAAGCTAGAGGTGTCTAACATAGTATTACACCCTTTTGGGAACACACTGTATGATAAGTCAAGTGTGCATGTGTTTAGTGGTGGCAGAAGGAAGTGATGTTGGGTAAACAAGCATTGGCTGATGGCTATCTAAACTGTATGGTATTTCTGCATTACATAATATGCCATCAATAGCTTCTCTTTGGAGATCAAGGCTAATTATCTCATCCTTGTTTCAGAAACCTATTTTTTAGCCTTTTATAAGGCCTTTATTAGGCTAATAAATCCTATTTTGCTCACTGAGGTCACACCTTATTGATTGGCATTAATGTGGTGGCTATGTAATTTGGTGTAGATGAAGAATCAGCATTGTTGGCGACCCGGAAAAGGGTTAAATACAAACCTTAGCACTTTTCATTGCGCAAATCCCAAATGATTGAAATTTCTCTGTACGTAGCCTTAATGTCTTACTATAAATAGTAAATCCTATAAAATGGTCTTCTTTATCGATAGCGATCCATCCGTATATATGCAGTGTTATTCCCAGTTTTCCCAGCCATCCCATCACAGAATACACAGCCTGTGAGCAGAGGGCTGTCATTTTATTGAGCCTGAGGACCACGCCAGGGCAGCTATTGTTTGCAGTAATAATGTTTTTTGTGAAGCAGAAAACTGCGGGAAGTAGCTGTGAGGCCCCCCAATGCTTTGTGTGAGGCGGGATGCCTCATTAATCACACGTCAGATGATGGTCAGAAGAGACAAAACACTGAGAGACTGGAGAGGCCCAGCATTGTTCTGGGGGCCACATTGTAAGAGGGGGAAGGAATCAGTTCAGGAGGGTTTGGGAAAGATAACAAGACTATTTCAGGACAATCGCTGATGCAGGGAGAGCTTCAGTTTCTAAATATACATTTCTTTTTCTTTTTAACTTTGGTCTCATAGTTGGGTTCTTCCGGCACATTTCCTCTGTCCATACATCATCCTGTCTATTCCAGCTCATTTTCAATCTTCCTCCTTTTATCTTCATCCATCAAGTCACAGTTCCTTATTCTTCCACACCATATTCAATCACATTTCATTGACTACTTATTCCATACCAATGTCCCCAGAGTCCCTTCTTTCAGCCGTTTTATGTGGCGAATTACGAAGAGCTGTGGCCTCTGCTTTCTCGGACTGGGTCAAGCTCTTATATAGTAGTTCCAATGGCATGCCAGAAGAAGACAACTCCACATGGAAAACACCTTTTAGACCTCTAGCTGAAGAGCTAGCTGATATCGCCCACCTTCCCGGCTCACGTCAATACCTCCTATCTCACAGCAGCCCAAATCCATACTCATTGCAACCCGAATCTCCTCCTTCCTTGCTCTCGAAAACTCCTACCCTCTTTTGTTGCTTTGTCTCCTTCACCATATGTCATTAGTTCTTCCATTGACTCCCTTACCATGTCTTCCTCACATGTACACCCCTTCTCCATTTTCGTGCTCATCATTTTCTCAACCACTAACCATCACCTCTTTCCATCCTTCTCACACTTGCGGTTCCATTATTCCCCACAGTTCTTCACTACCATTCTTCCATCCTCGCTCACTTTTTCTGCAGCCTCATATCTGGATTGGTGCCATCTCTGCTTTTTTCCTCATTTGCCCCCTACCTGACATATAAATATCCCTTACTATGACCTTTTTCTCAATTAGCCATTTGCACCATTTTATGGGTTGTATTTCCTGCCAACCATCATGCCCTCCCCTATGGATACAAATCAAACGATTTGCTCTCTATGCTGCAGAATCCTACTTTTTCTGGCTCATTAGTGACTTCATATCACAATGCTTTCTGCTGTTCTGCGGCACTGATAAACCCTAGATACAGGAGGGATCTGCTAATGAAGCTGAGCCCTGCAAGCCAGAAAGACTGTGGAAGCAAAGTAAGACATGAGACGGTGCTAATGCACCTTATAAACTCCAGTTTCTATGATGCAGATCGGGTTGTCTCAATATTTTCCAATTTTGGATAGACACTCCATACAATGGTCTTCAATACCCTTCTGATGAAGTAATTAAAAATGTTGTCTAATGTTCGTAAAGTGGTAAAATTCTAAGGTGCTTGAGAATTTAAAAAACTTTGCAATTTACTTATTAAAAATCCTCTCTGCTCTCAATAAAGGAAGGATTTTTAACTTTTTAGTTTACAGCTCAATGTCTAGATTACCTAGGCATGGAGTATGCGCTTGCAAGGTGTTTGCTATACAGCTTGGAAGCGCTGCTCTGAAGCTGGCTGGAGCACTGGATCAAGCCAGCTTTAGGCTAATTCCAGAGCACCTGCCCTTCTCCGATGCTGTTTAGGCCTCGCCTAGGACCATTGAAGAACACTGGTGGCTCAACTATGCTCCAGGCCTGAACCGTCAGTCTTCAGGAGTGCACCACACCATGGTAATCAGGAAGTCAGGTGGCAGGGGAGCATAATGCTCCTGAAGAACAAATATGAGACAACCCTTTAAAAGCTCTCATGAACATTGGAATAAAGTTGGCCAATCCCAATGATTTGGGTGGTAAATGGCCTCCTGACTCTTCCCCAGCCGATTACATTGGGCAGTTTGATTTTAATCCAGTCTGATAAACTGCGGCCAGATGAGTATGGCAGTGGCTAAAGGACCTCATACACATTAGACTAGTCAGCTAAACCCATCAATTTTAGCAGGATCATCTGATCAAATAATGCATCTCCAGAACTCCTGGCCAACTCCTCTCCAACATATGATATCACGAGAGACAAGGTTTGGGTGGTTTGATTTCAAAGGACTCTAAACTTTCATTCTGCTGGGAGATAAGTTAATGCCAGATGAGTCAAGACAGATGTTCATGTCCATGCATGAATCAGAAAGACCTTTGCTACCTATTCCCTGTCTTCCAGAGCTCTGCTTCCTGTTCCCTGTGGCTTCCAGGATGTCTCCTGTCAGCCTGCCGCTTCCAGGACCTCTGCATTATACTATATGTACTACATGGGACCTGCATTATACTGTATTGAGGACTATAGGGAATACATTATACTATATGAGGAACTATGGGGTGCATTACACTATGGGAAGTGAGTTGTACTACATGTAGGACTATGGGGGGGTGCATTATACTATAGGAGTGTATTATACTATATGGTGGACTGAAGATTGTATTTTTATATATGGAGGACTATGAGGAGTGTGTTAAACTATATGGAGTACTATGGGGAGTATATTATACTATATAGAGAACTATGGCGCACATTATATTATATGGCGGACTATAGGACACATTATATTATATGGAGGACTATGGGGTGTGAAGTATACAATATGTAGGACTGTGGTGCGCATTATACTATATGGAGGACTGTGGGGTGCATTATACTACAGTCATGGCCAAAAGTTTTGAGAA
>VIAB01015913.1:28640-47033 GCA_009801035.1 Oophaga pumilio | reverse complement strand
TTTTTGCCTGCTCTCCTCAGCTACCAAAACATAACAGTCCCCCTTGTGTCACCAGGCTGCTCTGGTGGTCAGCGAGTGCATCAGACCAAAGGATTTTGACATCATTTTGCCACAGGAGCACTAAGGCCATTTATTGGCTGTCGTCAAATGATTGGAATGATGTGTCATCAGATGTTTCTTAGATGGCGTGCTGTTCTAGTCACCTGACTGCTGCAGCCAATCACAGTCCTCAACATACTGGGACAAAAGAATTGTGAGGTCACTGCTTATAGTGCACTGCAGAAAACCAGAGCGGTCAGTACTGGAACCATTAGTGACATTAAGTCTGTATGCCAGATTTTGTTATTTTCACTACATCAATGCCCCTTTAAACACCCAGTGACTGTTAAAGAAGGAGCTAGATTAGCTTCTGTGCTTTTATGTGTGGAAGAGAGAAGAAGTGATGCAGATAAGATAGTCAAGAAAGAGGAAGGAAGCTGCAGCAAGGCTGTAGGGACATTTTTGGTAGGGACACTTTAGCGGGTCCTGGAGGAATGCAGTCTGTGACAGCTCTGTTACAAGTTATTCTCATCTCAGACATTTATGGCATATCCACTGGGTATGACATGAATGTCTAAAATATATGGGTATTAACTTTGGGTCATGCAACTAATTCAATACTTTTGTTATTTTTGGAAATCACTAACTAAATGGAGAGAGATGCAGATGCATGGCCATTCTGTTCATTGCAGCTGCCATTAATATCCAAGATGGGAATGTGAAGAATGCCTCAGGTAATTGCATGTGGATTAGCCATATCTTGTGTTGGTAATCTGCACAAGGATCTGCATCACTTCAAAGTACAATTCTGCAACAGGCATCTGAGACTTTGCCTCAGATTTCTGCAGTGGTTGAAGGCAAAATTAGCTTGGGATATTTCTACCATTGATTGTTCCCATGTCCTATCTGAATATGCCCCAATAAATCCACTGAAGATGTTGCCAGTACAGATGCAGACAGACAGCCGCTTCAGAAGTTCTCCCAGAAACTCTCTCTCTGTGACAGCACAGCATCTTCAGAAGTTCTTCCATAAACTCTCTCTGTGACTGCACAACAGCCTGACACAGAAATTATGATAATAACTCATATCTAGATCAGCTAATCTGCTCTCCTAGTCCAGGCTGGGTCCTTATTGGCTGGCTCCGTCTTCTCAGTCTCAGCCTTGCTCCTAATGCAGTGCAGATGATTCTGCCACCTCAACTCTGCCCTCCTTAGACGTGGATTAGGATAAGAGAGTTTGGGCCAGCAATCATCCTCTACATTCTAAATTTTCTCACAGCGTGAGATGGCATGAGGGTACAAAGTTTTTACACCTTGCGCATTCAATGCAATGGGCCCCACAGTTCCATGTGGCAGAGGGTAGTGGGTGCTAACTGGCCTCTTACTCAGTTTTGTTCCCTGCTTGTAATACCTGCAGTTCTGCCCTGATCGCGGCCCTGGGAACACCTTCTTAAAATGGTAAAAAGTGTACAAGTAAGCCAAGGTTTAATAACTTGGTTATTATCAACATGACAACTTCCAGTGGATGAAGTTGTCACTGCTTTAAATGTATTTTGACCTTGTAATTCAAACTGATGATCCCAAAAAAATTAGGCAGAAGGTGATTTCCTCTAAGTAGATCTTTAAGTCATTGTGTTGACCCTGCAAAATGATCTTTTCTAGAACGTCATTATTCATCAAATTGCTGATGCCTTAACAAAAGCTTTTCTGCATACGCCAATGTCTTTGACATTTTTTACAAACACCACTTAATTCACTGGACAGCAGGAAGATGAGGCTGATTCATTAAAGTGGTTGTCTAGGTTTGGCTCGAAAGTCTTAAGTCACATAGACAGCGCGTAGTGTCAGGATTCTTCAGTGCTGGAGCTGGGAGCGGATGGTTGTGCAACTGCAAGTATGTTGTAACAATCTATTTTTGGATTTGTGGCAGATCTGGTTCCACTCAGTTAAACCTTTTTAACTTTCAGGCCAGTGGGGGCTAATGTCAGTTTTTTCCCCGCTGGCAATATGGTGTTATTGCAGTGCTGCTGGGTTAGCTGATGTGGGTGGTGACCACTCCCACCATCCTTTAAAAGGTCACCTGAGGCATCATCTGACTGTTGGTGATATAGTTTCTTTCTGGAGACCAGCCTAGCAGGAGCAGCTCTCTGGTGTCAGCCACATCTAGTGTTTGGAGTCCAGTTGCTGTTGTTATCTGCTGTGTGGAGCTTACCAGCGATGTTCAAAAGCTAAGTGTGGTGTTTTTTCACCTTGTCCCTTTGGTGTTTGTCACTTCCCCCTGTGTGTATTATCTGCAGAGGTGAGGCTAGTGCTCCTTGCCGGCCAGTGACTACTAGGGACTAGGTTCGTGACAGCGGCGGGGGGAAGGACCTGCATAGGGCGTTAGGGGAGTGCAAGCACAGGCTCAGGTTTGAGCTCAGGTGGTGACCATCCCTCATTCACTATTGGTATGGCCTTCCTCTCACCTTTCCATCCCGTTGTTTGTGAGTAGTGCCGTCCGCTGACCGACCACCCGTTGGGTTGTGTCCCACTGTGACATATGTGATTTGTATACTCCAGGCCACATTTCAACTTGACATGCACAGCCTGGCTCCAAACAAGGGAATTGAGTGAGGCCGCACAAGTTTAGTCAGAATATGGCCGAAAGTATACATATCACATACGTGCAGATACACGACCATACGCCAGTATCACCACCAACACCAGAGAATCCCGACAGTGCACTGTGTGCAATGCGAGGACTCACAAATTCACATAGATTGACTGCTGACTTTTGTGCCAAACCTAGACAACCATATTATTATTGGCTTTGCACACACTAGTCTTAGTCGAGGGCTCACTGGAGTATGATGGCATACTACTTAATGAATTTGGCGCGTCTTCTCAATGGCATGCACCTCTTTGCAACTCACCAGAAATGCAACTGTGGTAGCATTTCTGACATAAGAAACACTAAAAATTTTGCAAAATTTTAATGGGTCCCGCTACTGGTATAAAAATGGCAAAAATCGCAATATTTTTGAGAATTTTCATAACATTTAACACTAATTTTCTGTCTTTATAATTCATTTTTTTAAAAGTTTTACCAAAGTTACAGCAGACATGAGATAATGGGACAACATAACCTACATAATTTTCTACAATTAACTAAATATTTGATTCTGTTGTCTATATTCATATTCTCTTGGGCAAAAATTCTAGAATGTTAGAAGATGGTATCATGGAAGAAGCAAAAATTGAGACTGGATAGAACAACCACAAAAGTCTGCAGAAAGAGTTCAGTTTTCTTTGGGGAAGTTGTAACCCACCCTATGTACGTCATCAGGGTGTTCTCATAGAATGAATCCAACTAGATTAAATTATTCCCTTTTTCCTTCAACTTTGATTTGCTCAGCTGGCTACAAGTCTAAAATGTGAGGAAGTCCTATGTAGGTTGTTTTCTGAGAAGCATTATCAGGGATCAAAATAGAAAACCCAAACCCATGCAAGTGTTCTCCTGTAGCAACAAAACAAACATAATCGAACACACATGCAGTACCAAATCAGGAGAGATTTTGGTATTAGGCCACAAAAAGCTGCTGGCCATAGGACATATGTGGAAAATGTCCGTGTTCCACCCTCTGAATGTTTTTTTCTTAGAGTTAGGGCAGGTGCAGACGGCTGTAAATCTTCTCATCCATGAGATTTGGGCCGATTTTGCAAATAACACTCTGATCAGTCTCTGATCTCAGTTTGATCTGAGTGTCAGCATAATGTGTCATTCTGTTCTTTCAGATGACAGAATGAAAGCACACTGCAAGGAGAAGGAGGAGCACAAAATTTTTCCATCTTCTCCATTCTACGAGTCTAAAGAAATTGGACTGCACTCTGATGTCGCCTGAGTGCAGTCCGATGATTTCCACTCACTAATTTACTTTCATGGCTGAGTGTGATCCCAATATCGGATCAAGCTCGGACTTGCAGCGATTTTTTCACTGTCTGAGAGAAAAGTCAAACATGTGCATGGCCCCATAGGTTACCATTGGTCCGGGTACCATCCGATGTTTTGTTAGTTCACATGTAAGGAGGAAGACCGTGCTGTGGGTACCTGCACTGAGCCGGGTCCGGAACTGTCGAGGCTGCGTCCCATGTTGCCCAGGGAAAAGAACAGGGGACCGGACAAACCCTATGACCCGGGAAGAGGGGGCGTGTTTAAGGGTAGGACAGTGCTGAAAGCACGCGAAGCAAGTGGCAGTTTCCCCTGTCAGGGAGAGTGCAGGACCGTGAGCAGCGCGCTCTGCAACTCGAGCAGCAGTGCCACGACGTACTTCGGCCGACTTCTCCTGAGTTCTCCCGCGGGACAGTGAGTGTGGGAAGTGCTGTGCGGCCATCTAAACTTAGGACCGTGCTCATGCAGAGAAGCGTGGGCCGGTTACAGGACACTGAGGTGCGGTTCCCTTTGCTGGTTAGCGTGCATCAGCCCACGCTTGGTACAGAGACTTTTGCAGCATTTCCCGCTTTGATTGCACAAGTTTATGGACTAGGAGCTCAGTGGGTAAAACCGCTGCTGTCAGAAGACGGATCGCCAATCTTGGACCCCATTGGAGGACTCTACATCCGGAACTACTACTCCC
Organism: Oophaga pumilio; assembly: GCA_009801035.1. Lineage (NCBI taxonomy): Eukaryota > Metazoa > Chordata > Amphibia > Anura > Dendrobatidae > Oophaga > Oophaga pumilio. The sequence goes on along the minus strand of VIAB01015913.1, from coordinate 42,381 downwards.
ATCGGACTGTGGACTAAGAAACACCAGCATAAGCTACAATAAGCGTGTGGAATTCGGACTGTAGCACTCATTCCGTTTATTCCATTTATTTCTTGCTGTTCTATTAACCCTTTTCTACTGCTTATTAACTCCCTGCAAATAGATTACCTTCACCATTACTGTTAAAATAAATCATCTTGTTATACCGTATTGCTCTGCAATCCCTCCGTACTGCATCTCAGCACATGCTTACACACACTCAGACCAATAATATGATCACGAGCCCTTGGAAGAAGAATTATGAGAAATATTAAAGTAAGCATGCTTTTTTATTATTTTATTTAGAGCCTGCTGCATAAAAAGTCAGGAGTGTCCAATCTCTTTAATGGGAAGCTACAAAAAGATGATACATGATAGTGTTTCATCCTCTATTATGTGCTTCATGTAAAGCGTGCATGATGTCCTATGTAGTCTATATAGAAGCATGAGCTGATCCAACTTTATCTTTTATCACCATTAATGTTGTTTTGACTGTAAAATCTCTTTAATTTAAAACCTCAGTTTTGGGCTCTTACTAACCTTTTTTATGTGAAACATATGGAGGATTAATTCAGAGAAGGTCTTTGAGCAATGAGCATGTTAAATTGTACTGTACATATAATCATGTTTATTTATTTTACTGTACATTATAGTATGACTTTTAATACTGAGTATATTTTTTTCATAAAACTTATTTTCTAGGAGAACTTTTGTGTGTCCTATATAATTACATAAGATAGCAGTGGGTATCATAAAATATAACTGCACAATTCACTGACAAATGGCGCTCTCAGGGAAAACACATTACAGTCAGCTTCTTTCACATTTTTTGGCACATTTTTGTAATCATTAACCTTTATGGATTTTCATTTTTGCTGCCAAAGCTTCTAAAATTCAGCTCTATTTACTAAAACAACGCACAGCGTGTAATAAATGCACTGGGCATTAAGTGCCGATTTCATCAACATACCGTAGATATTGTTATATTTAATTGACTAATTAATTTCAATTTTTGGACATCAAATTATTCAATATACTTAAAAAGAAAAAAAAGAATTCTATGACATGTAGCAGAAAAGTAAGTTTAAGTTATTAGGCCCCAAAGAAGAAGTAAAAGTAAAGTAAAGTAGAAGTAAAGAAGTAACAGGAGCCCTCCAACCACTATGTATTCTTTATAATACAGGTGTCTTATGTAGTAGAGGGTTCTTTTTTCCATTTTCTTCATAACTTTGATCTGAAAGTTACCTATCCTGAGCAATCTGCCAGTAGTGTACATGCTGAAACTTCTGCTCTTACTACAATAGCTAACGAGATGCCAGCCCTAAATAGAATTCCTTCCACTCTGTATTCTTGTATGAGTTGTGCCAGAGAGGAGAGATGGAGCTGACAGTACACAGAGAAAGCCAGAGAGGAGACTGAGTTAGCAGCATCGTAAAAGAGGACCTTGATGAGAGACAGCAGCATGAACAATTATAATTTGCAATCCTAGTTTTAGTTGCAGCCCCATCTGTATACTGTATGTGTGTCCATCTGTATGTTATTAGACAGGAGAGCTGGTACAGACGGTGAAATCTGTGACTTACCGATAAACATAGCTTACAGCTATATAGAGAAAATAAGAACTGAAACAGATTATGATGGTGCAATAGAACTGATTTGCTGAGGTCCAGGATAGGAATTTTACTAATTACTAGTTTGTGGACAGTTCTTTGTTAACAGTGTCACATTTGACCTAACAGCAGACAGTAAACAGCAAATTACAGAGTTGGGTAACTCTTAGTGGCCGGTATTTTGGGGAATTTTCTGTAAAAAAGGGCGGGGGGTATAATTTTGCTATTTAGTGAACTGCCTATCAAATAGAGATACTTTTATTGAAAAGACAGTGACCATTTAGAGACAGTTACTCTTATTTTGCTGTTTGGGATCTTAAATCGACTGATCTGATCTTTGCCCCCTATCTATTTTTTTATGATCTGATTGCTGCACATGTTGAAGCAACTAAAGAGGATAAAGGAGAGGAAATAACAAAACCTGAGTACTAGAAATTGGTGTGGCATTCATTTTTATTACACAGTCAGGCCAACAGTTGAGGAGTTTTGGAAGAAGAGGGCTGAGAAGGGTGAGCTGCAGGTAGAGTGGAGCAATAAGATTTGCAGGACCCTGATCTAGCTGCCATGTCTGTAGACTCTGTGAATGCCCTACCTGCTGGCATACACACCTCTTCTTTAGGTTAGTGGGCCCAAAAGGATGAGAAAGTTCATAGGACTCTACCCGCGACCACGGACTACCATATCGGCAGCTGGATCAGGATCCTGTGAATATTTCTGGTCAACTCTATTTGCATACAATGTAGATAATCCTGCACTGCCTGCATTTTATCAAGGCTAACGGAACTCTGTATTTTATTTTTTACTGTCCCTTTTATTAGTAATCAATATTGTGTGTGAATTGCAATACTTACCAGTCGCCGTCTTCAGCCGTTACCAAAACCACTCTGGTATCACGTGAATGCATTTGGGATCTGCCAGCTGACACTGCGTCTTCTATGTGGGCCGGAAGTCACTTTCTCTATGAAAGTGTATGTGATTCATTAGGGGACCTTATTAGCCTCATTATGAGTCTCATAGAATTACATTGAGAAAGTGATCTCCAGTCCACACAGAAGATAGAAGGAGCCTGCAGGTCACAAATGTGATCACATCATGCCAGAGCAGATGAGAAACGTCGTTAGAAACAGGAGAAGATGACAACCTATAAGTACTGTAATACACTTTCTACACACATATTACCAAATTTTAAGAGAGGGGATGTCACAATCCATTTTTGGATCTGTGGCAGACTTTGCTTTTCATATTGAAACTTTTTTCCTTTCAGGCCATTGGGTGTTAATGTCAGTCTTTTCCCCCGGTGGCCGCTGGTGTAATTACATTGCTGCTGAGTTGGCTGGTGCAGGTGGTGACCACTCCCACCTTCCTTTAAAAGGTCACCTGATGCTTCAGCTGACTGTTGGTGATACACTTCCTCTTTGGAGACCAACCAAGCTGGAGTCAGGAGGTAGCTGAGTGCAGTGGTACTTCAGCTATTACCTTGATTTGGTGCCTTACTTTGCTGTGCGGTGCATTGCAGCAGAGAAAGCTAAGTTTTGCTGTTTAGTTGCTTTGTCCACTAGGTGTCTGTCTTTTCTTTCCTTTTGTTATATTGGTGCAGTTGACTTTATTCCCTGTCTCACCTCCTCGGGAGGGGGTTGGGGGTTTAGTTCAGGGCTTAACAGGAGATAGGGACAGGTCGGTGACTTGGGCCTCCCTACCTTCAAGGGTACCCCCATGTTAAGGAAAGACAGGGCAGTTCAAGGGCCCAGGTTCCTCATCCCGTTTTCGCATTTCTGCCCCGTGACAGGGGAACTGGAAAAAGTGCTCATCTAAGTGACTTCTGGTGCCCTCCCATCTGTGACGACACACAGAACTCAGGGCACATGCACTGCTAGATCCGCCTGTACATCCCTGCATCAGCCTTGTGGTATCTTTTATCAATCCTCTGTTTTTCTAATACATTTCAGGGATACTGGCATCTTTCTATCCAGTTTTGGTGATCATTTCTCTCAAGTTAACCACAGGGAGTGCAGCCATGTTGAGTGTCGATTTTCTTACTCAGGTTAGGGTTATACAACCTTTTTCTCCACATCCGAGAAAAACTGTCCAATTATTCTGATCAGAGTTTGATCAACGCTTTATCAGAGTGGCACCAGTTTTCCTCGGAGATGGAGAGAAAAAAATAACGTTTCTCCACCTCCTCTATTTTGTCAGTCCGTAAAAATCGGATGCCATCCGAGTGCGGTCTGATATTTTTCATGGACCCATTGACTTGCATTGCCAACATTGATCTGACACTTGGATTAAAATTGAAGACATTTTTGTAGGACCACTTGGTTCGAGGAAAAATTGGACATGTGCACGGCCCCATAAAATATCATGGGTACGAGTGCTATTAATGAAAACCGTGGATATCACTAGTACGAGAAAAAAAGTTATATGATTTAGCTCTGCAGTTTGTGTGATATTTTTACCCACTGGTGGCATTTACGACCAGCATAAATTCTAGAAGCATTAACTGGTACTGTTTCCTTAAAGAAAAGTGCTGATTCTACTTAATAAAAAAACCCTGTGGTTATAAAACAATTGTATTTCCTTTTTTTAATGGAAAAGAGGGGCATTTAATGGAAACTTTCAATAAACACAGTTTTTATTCAAATTCAAGTTAAAAGCTCCCAAAAAGTTAATGAGTATATTAGACATGGAAAACACACAAATCGGCATAAACGAGTGAAGAATGTGCATATTTTTGTGTGGTAGTCAAAAAAGTCAATGCATAATGAAGAATAACTAAAAAGTGAGTAGATGGATACCTAAAGGTGGCATAAAATGTGATACCAAGAGATTAGAGGCTAAATAGTCATCACAGCTGAAATATATGTTCTCACCTGCTCAGGACAGACCTGACGTGTGATTTGTCTGGACGAAGTATCTGATCACTTTTTTCTGCATCATGCATTGAATTTTTTTTTTTACTGTACTTATGGATATTTTGTACTTTTTAACCTGAATTTGAATGAAATCTGTTTTTTATATTTTGGATAAATACAGGTACTATGTTTCTATTCTTTGGGTTTATTTACGTTGATAATGTATTGGGACTTAGTTGGCAGTTACGTGATAGAACTCATGCCCGAACCACAGGCAGCATGCATCAATGCATCTCTGAGTAAAACATAGATATCAGTAATGAGGGAGCGTGTCCTGGATTCATGCTAATCGAGGTTAAGGGAGGCATGAATTACCTGACAGATTTCCATTCAGATCTTAGTTTATTTACGCCCCCACATACGTAAGTATCTTCGTAATGCAATGCCATGCAACCACAAAGTGACCCTAAGGATCTGTCATGTGCATAATGCTTAAAGTATAACCATCATTTTAAGTTTTATTCATAAATAAATAGTACACATGAAAATTAGCCACTTGGAAATATACCTTATTAGAGAAATCTGCTTCTTTCTCCTCCTGGATTGATTTTTTGATTTTAAAATTCTCAATTCACAGGTAAAATCTGTATTCAGTGAAGTCAGACTTTCCTATTTCTGAGACAGGAGATGACAGCTGGTACTGATAAGATTCTATGTAGATTGGAGTGAGGAGCTACAGGCAGAGCTCCTATCTACATGGAATCTTATAAGCACCAACTGTCATCTCCTATCTCAGGAATGGGAAAGTCTGTCTTCACTGAATACAGATTTTATGTGTGATCAGTCCAGGAGGAGAAAGAAGTAGATTTTTTTGACATGATATATTACAAAGTTGATTATTTTCTTGTGTATTTATGATTTAAAAAATAAAAATTAAACCAATGGTAACTCTCTATGAGTGACACTTCTATGATATCATGCACTATGTCTAGGGAATAAGTGCAACAATTTTGGTGTTCACACCAGGGGTTTAAAATTTGCTGCTGGTATTCTACCCCTGTAATTCAACATAATAGTCATCGATTAATGATTCACCCATAAATGATGGGCTCTGCAAGAGCAAAAAAAAGTAGTTTAAAAACAAAGTTGTTTTCTGAAACATACATATCATTTACATATACATGAATATAATTAAATTTAATTCGTATCATTTTAAAATATAGCATTACTATTTTTACCTAAAAACTTGTTGCATAATATGACAAATCAAGCATTAATCATTTAATCAAAACTCTGGGCTCATATTTGCATATTCTACATAATTGTTTTTTAAACTGGAACTGGGTTTATTAAATTAGGTGGCTAAAACTTTTCCATGTAACTGGCAGCAGGTGCGCTGTAGGAGGACTTTCAAATCTCAGAAATTGACTTTTACAAGATTTTGAACACAACATTCTACATTATTTGTCTTTGTTGTGATCTGACACAAAAGAATATCCAATGTCTTTACTTTTTCTACATTACTTATGACTCACTTAGTGATGAAAGGAGAGGCCAGGCATTCAAGTGTTAATCTACAAACTATTAATACATGTTTGTTCTCAGTTGTTTTCTAATCTGTTGCCTACTGTTTCTTTGTGATTTATGGATTTAGCACCAGTGTTTCTGTATCAGGCAATTTTCTTGGTATTCATAATTTGCATTGACCAGTATAACAAGGGGCCCAGCCTTGAGAAAGTACATTCATCACAACGCTTGGACACAAAGCTGACTGGCAGGAGATCAATATAGAAGAACAAATAAGGTTCTTCATATAAGATGAAAAGCAGTTGTGGTTAATGGAAAATAAAGTCACTTAAACCCCTACATGTCTGAGGCATGTTTCCAAGTTGTATAACACCTAACAAACCCCACATATAAGGCAGGGATCCAGAGTTTTTTTTAAAATTTCTCAATTTTAATAGTTAAACACCAATTACACAATTATAACAGAGTATCACAAACCAAGCAGGTCAAGAGAAAAGGACAATTTTTCGCCCACTATGTAATGTATACACCAAAAATTACAAAATTTATATATATAACAGTAAATTACCATGCATTAAAATCCAATTAATTATTTAAAAAATGAATTTATATAAGTGCTAATGTGCATGTAGTACCAAAAGGCAGTTATGGAGTCCCAAAATTCATCTATTATTACCCCAACAATAATAAAGTGCTTATGTGCAGTAAATAGGGTAAATAATAGCAGCATAGATGTAGACTCAAATAGTGCATACAAACAGTAAAGATCACTAAGGTGCAAGTGCCAACATTATAACTTACATGTGGAAGAAAGTCCTGACCTCAGCCTGCCACCCCAACGCGCGTTTCGCTGTTCTTCGTCATTATTTACACTATTTACTGCACATAAGCACTTTATTATTGTTGGGGTAATAATAGATGAATTTTGGGACTCGATAACTGCTTTTGGTACTACATTGTTTAACTATTAAAATTGAGAAATTTAAAAAAAACTCTGGATCCCTGCCTTATATGTGGGGTTTGTTAGGTGTTATACATTTATAGAGTTTCTTCTATTAGTAAGTTATTCCAGATTGGGATTTTCAGTTGTATATATGTTTCCAAGTTGTGTATAAAGGTAACCTGTCAGGAGCCGTGATGCTCTCATACTTCCGCCATGACCTTTTAGACGTTTATTCAAGTCATGTTTTAGATGTTTGATCATGTCATTCCATTAATGTTCATTATGTTTTAGAACTGCACATATTTGAGAAAATCAACTTATAAACAGCACGTTGATGTATGCTAAAGGACCAGAACTAGTCCGGTGAGGCAGTAAGTGACAGGAAAAGTCAACTCACTAGGTCCAGTTTTTCAACCACTGTATATTCCAAAAGACTTCCAGCTAGCCCACTGTTTAATCCAAGCAAACGTTATCAATAAGAAAAAATAACTAGAACGTCTAATTAAATTCTTAATCTTAATCGTAACAGATGTAATTAAGATCGAATGGTCGAAAAACGTCAATCGACATGTTTTGCTATCGTGCCATGCTGATGTTCAAGATGGATTTCTTAACAAAGTGAAGCATTTTAACTGAACCTTCCAGCTATTTTTTTGGTGGCAACTGTGGATCACCCGTGTGCCACATCAGTACCACACGTACCAGCACCTGGCAAGCAGCGGTATAGTTAGCGCTGTTCCCCAGCCCTGGGTGCTGAAGACCACTCGTATCATTCTCCCTTGTTCGCACTGCAATCAAACTGAACAACGAGAGCAAGTGGCAGCTGAAAGGGCTACTACTCCCATCAGCCTAAACCTGCTGCCACTAATAACAGTGAGAGTAGGCTGCGGCTGATGAATACTCCCATCAGCTGTGCTATTAATAAATGAAAAAAGGAGTGGATTCCCCTGTATTTCTTATAACCTGCCAGGCCAAACAGACAGCTGTGGGCTGCAACCCTGAACTGTCAGCTTCAGCAAGGGTGGTTATCAAGAATAGAAGGGCCCTCACACTGTTTTTTAAATTATTTAAGCAAATAATTAAAAAAAATGGCATGGGGTCCTCCCTTTTTGACAACCAGCCTTCCTAAAGCAGACAGCTGGGGGCTGGTATTCTCAGGCTTGTAAGGGCCATGGATACTGGCCCCCGCCAGCCTAAAAATAGCAGCATGCACCTGCCCAGAAAAGACACATCTTTTAGATGGGGTTCATATTTGTGGGGTTGATGTCACCTTTATATTGTGAGGTGACATCAAGCCCACAGGTTAGATTAATTACTAATCCTATAGTTGTATGGTAAATAAACACACAACTATAAAGTCATTTATCTGAAATCAAAACAAAGCACGCTTTTTTTTTTATTTAAAAATAACAAACACAGTTACACTTACCTAACACCCATACCATTGAAGCCCTTGTCTCCTGTAATAAAACAAAAATAAAAAAACAACAGTATCCCTCACCTGTCCGACGTTCTGTACCACGCCGTTGGACAGGTGAGGGATATTGTTGTTTTTATATTTTTGTTTTATTACAGTAGACAAGGGCTTCAATGGTATGCAGTTCACTGCAGCTTTTTACAAGCATTTTTTAGGCTCCACATAGAAGACAAGAGAGAAAAAAAGCACCAAAACTACACAGTTCAGTAGCGTCTGTAGATGCACAGTGGGCGCAGTTTTCATGAAATCACATCCACTTTGCTTGGACAGTTAAACACGGCAAAATTTACTCTACATGTGAACACGGTCTAAATATCCAAGCAAACTGAATGTGATTCCATGAAATCTCCGCCCTTGGTGCATTCAAAGACGCAGAAAATCAAAGTTTTTCTGTACTATTAAAAAAGTGTTAAAAACTCTGCTTCATATCTGCATCAAAATTGCATTAAATAAGGGGGAAAACACATACAAGAAATGCAGAAAACATGCAATAATCATAAAAGATTGTTTTTACGTTGTGTAATGCGGATACCTGCAGATAAAACACAGTAGAAAAAACGCAGCATTTATGCTACGTGAGAAACAGAGAAAAAATATTCATGCCATTTTCTTACGTCATTTACCGATCCCCATAAATTATCTGCATTGTGTAGCTTGTTACGATTACAGGGGCACAAAATATGTCCATGTTATTTTCTGATTTGTAATGTTTATTATTTTTAAAAGAACACATTAATAATGATATTATTTTACAGTGTTTTTCATTATGTTTCAGTAATTTTATAGGATGAAAAAAATCTTTTATTCTCCCTCTGGAATACAAATATATAGTAATACACTGCTGTGTACAATGTATCAATACAATCTGCCTGTGGAATCAGAGTCTGCAGTACAGATAAAGTACACTAAATTCTTATCAGAGTCTGTGGCTCAATTGCTTTAGCTCCTTCCTGTAATGTTGAATGTTGTGGGTTCAAATTCTACTATGTTTATCATTGTGGGCTAAGGATCATAGAGAGAGAGCTGCTGCCTGCAAACATGGAGAGGTGAGTTTGTGTCCTGGGCAGACCTGATTACAGGAGAAGAAGTGAATAATATAATTTAAGTTGTGTCTGTGCAGAGATGCATCTTTGTCACCTGAGGACGGGGGAGCTATGGAGCAATGCAAAGTTAGTTTTAGCAGTTGGGACAAAGCCCTGATGTGCTGGGACGGTTGGGAGCTACAGTATGAAACAGACTGTCAATCACCTGATGAACAAGCAAAATGCTTGTTCGTCGATGGAAATTTTTTTTTGCGTAGCACCAAAAAATATCATCTTGGCAAATGCTTCATCCTGTGTGAACAGGACTCACACTGCCAGGAACCATGGCAGACTATGAGCTCTAAGCGATTTATTACAAATTGCTTAGAGCTCATCGCTTGCTCTGGTCTGTCTGTACAAACCGGTATTTAAACGACCTCTGTTCGGTAAAGGTTTACTGATTGGTGGTTGTATTGTGTGGCCAGTCAGTGAGTAAACAGACCCTTATTTTTAACTCTGATTTTAATAGATAGAATATACTGTATATAACAACATAGCAAAAGGTGCAGGATGTTGCGGGGTCTCGTCACTGGTCAGTGTACTGCTGCTTTACTTCATGCATTTGCACTTTACCGACCACAGCACCTTTCTATGTCATGCATGTCTGTGTTTTTGGCTATTTCTGATCATAATCAAGACTTTTTATTGATACGGCTGTTACTTGTTTTCCACATTGTTATCCTTGTGGCATATATACTTCTGTATTTATGAAATTGTAGCCCATGACTTTGTGATATATATGGAATAATTTTCCTAGCAGCTGACCATATCATGTTGTTATTTTGCACATTTTCACATCAAACGTATTTACGGTACTTACATTAATCCTTTTACATTATATACTCCACTATAATTTTTTGCCTTCTTACCGTAGCACTAATTTTAATTAATTTATTTAGTCATTGGATTAGATAGGCATATTACTCTGTATTTACTTAATATCATGTATTTATTCATTTGGATTATGTATGTTATTATGGTGTTTTACTGCTATTTATTTGTGCATATACTTACCCCGTACTCCCTGTACCATTTTCCACCTGTTGAGGTTTTCCCCTCTTGCTCGTCCTCTTTCCTCATACTATGATTTATAATGATAAATAAATAAAAAATGTTTCTATTACCTTAGTGGTGTATCATATTTATAGGTTTAATCAGATTTTAATAAAGGTTAAGAAATTGATAGAGATCTGGAAAGAGTTCAGAAAAACCATGTGTAGCCAAAAGCATCCACGAAACTTCACACTAGCCTATTATGCAGCGTACAAGACACTTGTCCATCCAGTTAAATGTATTATTTTGCACTAATGGGGTACTTTGACCCGGTCTATGTGAGCTACAATATTACGCCCAGGATTCCCCAGACAAGATACAACCAAGTCATAGTTGAATGATTTTTGACAACTTTACAATGAAGGATATATCCCTGACTACTTTACTACTGATATCTCAGAGGGAAATTCCCAGTTGTTTTTGTAATGGGTAAGAATGATCATTTACCAGACAATCAGATGAACAATTCTAGCGATTCACGCCCATATGGCCCAGTTATTATGCAGAATTTGCATAATAATGTACTATTTTTAGCCTCAAAGGATCGGCAACATTCAACCAAAGAAAACGGATATTGAATCATCCATGGCTGTACTTATTTTTTCCAGTTGAAAATAGTAATTTTTATGTCAAGAAGATAAAAGTGATGGGGTTTGCCCTTTGAGTAATTGACCGGCATACACAGTCCCAATCTCTGCCTATACATGTAGGATTGAGCCAGTAATAGAGAAGGTTAATAAGTATATATTAGCGAATAATTCATACTAGCAAATAGCTCAGCTTCACTCCACAGAAATCTAAATAACAATAGTGTCACTATAACCTCCATGTTGAGCATATTAAGGGTCACCAGCCAATTTTCGGATTGGCAGTGAATACTTGGGCTTGTTTTTGTTCCACAGCCGTAATGGTCTTTTAACAGGTTGAGAGGATTTATTCATGTCTGGGGAATACATTTGTGAATGCTGCTCATGACTCCAGAGCTAGTGAATAGGCACTGGCACTCTGTATATTGCAGCATGTGCACAGCTGAAGCTGACTTTCACCTTACCATATACTCCGATATGACTTTTGGTTCTTCTTAGTGATACAGAAGGCACTTCAATTTAGTCTGCTACTAATGGACTGGTAATAAAAATACTTATAGCATTAACCTGTTGTCATGCATGCTTATCAATGCGTGTTTCATAAATTAAAGGGGTGGTCCGATATTAACACTGATTAAATGTCTATTTAATTTAATAATCTAATTGCTTTTCTAATATACTCTAATTAAAAATTCTCTACTGTTCCCTCTATACTCTCTCTAACTGCATCATTTTTTTTACCAACTTCCTGTTTGATGACTTTTCGTCTGAGAATGCCCAGTGCATGCTGTGATCTTCAAATGAGAAGACATCAGGGGAAGAGGCTGTGGTCGCTGCAGCAGCCACTGTCCCAACACTGAAACAAAGTACCATCAGTGATGTCTGTTTCAGTGTTTCAGTCCCTGCTCTACTGCGCATTTGTCTGTTGTCCATTCAGACATACGCTCTGTAGGACCTTGTCACTATGCAATATTCTTTTTGATGCATAGTGACAGTGCGCTCCCTCACCAGAGAAGTGGAGAGTCGGCAAGAGAGTGCACAATCAATGCGCATTGTAAGGAGATAACCTGGCAAGCAGGAAAAGCGGTCCTTCCACTTTTGAGGGCAGGGCTTGTCTCTGTTTCTCCATGATGATGACTCGTTTAAGTATCCCAGCATGCACTTGGGAAACTCAAATGAAGCTTTATTAAACAGGAAGTTGGTGAAAAAAAATAGATAGAGAGGAAGCGTTAGGGATTTTTTAATGAATGTATATTAGAAAAGCAATTGGATTATTACTTTAAATAGGTAGACATTTAGGATTAACCCCTTTCCGACATCGGGCGTAATAGTGCGCCGATATCGGACTCCTTCCCTTTGATGTGGGCTCCAGTGGTGAGCCCACATCTTTCCTGGGACATGTCAGCTGTACAACTTGTCCCGCAAAAAACAAGCCCTCACATGGCCATATTGACTGAAAAAGAAAAATGTTATGGCTCTGGGAAGAAGGGGAGCGAAAAAGCAAAACCAAAAAAAGCTCCAGGGTTAAGGGGTTAAATCTGTTTTAGGCCAAGATCACACGTGACGAAAACGTCTGACGCTCGCATGTGAAATCCTAGCTCTGGCGCCGGCACTCGGGAGTGGAGCGAGCGGCTGCATAGAAATATATGCAGCTGCGCATTCCACTCCCGAGTGCCGGCGCCAGAGCTGGGATTTCATATGCGAGCGTCGGATGTTTTCGTCGCATGTGTAATCCCAGCCTTAGAGCTCGCTCACCCTGGCGAGTAGCATCTGATTATTCTCTCATGATAGAATCAGATACTACATGCAACTATGCAACCGTTCCTTCGCTCAAACCCTGCTGCAAGCTTGAGCCGAGTGTCATTTTAATGTGATCCAATTCTCTCACATGTGATAATCGGATCACACGTGCGGAGAAGATGGAGAACTTAATTTTTCCATCTCCATTCTGTGAGTCGGCGAATATCGGACTGCACTCAGATGACATCCGAGTGCAGTCCGATGCTTTGCACCACTTGTATGGGTGCACACTGCTCACTATATGCTGCCAATAGCAGCATGCAGCGTTTTTTTTTTTCATGCGCTATCTAATTTTGGACCATCCCTTTAACCCCTTCATTGACGTGAACAGTCCATCATGGCAGTGGTAGTTCAGTGCCGACAGCTGCCTATGACAGCTGACAGGCACGGCAAGAGGTGCGGGGACCTTTGCAGTCGGTCCCCGCACCGACAGCGCTATGATTGGTCAGTCAATGTGACTGACCAAACACAGCAGCGATCGGGTAGGAGATGCTGAAATTAAAGCATCTCCAGCGCGATCAGTGTAGGAGCTCAGCGCTGCAGTGGCCAGCTTCCTGCACTGACAGCATTCGTCATCTGTGCTGCCCTTGGCTGTTAACCCTCTGACTGCTGCGATTGAGCGCGATCCCAGCGTTCAGGGGGGGGATGCAGAAGGTCGGGAGCTCCCTCTGCCTCAGATCGGCATCCCCGTGATGGATTCGCAGGGCCTGATCTCAGCCATGATGACACAGGGTTGTCATGACAACTTCCTGGTCATCTAGCTACGGAAAGCCGTTGAGACCATGCTCACAGCAT
>VIAB01015913.1:9480-23854 GCA_009801035.1 Oophaga pumilio | reverse complement strand
TTGTCATTAACCTACAAAATGGCTTGGTCCTTAAGGGGTTAATATGACATTTCAAAATATTAAAGTTTTTAATGTATTTCGAGAAATCTTTTTCACTTTCCTCTTTCCCCTATAAATTATCACCAAAAAAAATGCAAAAAAAAATTTTGGAGGAAAAGAGCCCTAATGTACGGCAAGAACAGTCTGCCCTCCTAGCAGTAATGGGCAAAGAACATTTTCAGAAGGTAATCCAAGGAAGCAGGTTAGGAACACATTTAGCTGTACTGCATCTAACATACATCTACTGCTGCCTAATGACTGATTGTTTTTCTAACAATAGGTATTGTACACTCTGACAGCTAAGCGATGTACTCAGAGAGATTGGCCAGCATTGGAAAAGATTTTCTGTTTTTCCCCAGAAATATGCCACATCTATTTATGGGCTCTGTCAGATATTGCAGCTCAACCCCTTTTATGAGGGTTGTCAAGGTTTTAAAAAACAACCACAGGCAAAGAATGTGCGCCCACCAGAGAGAAGGCCTTGAAGTAGACATCTGTGATTCAGTTTTTGAAAAAAGGATATTTTTTTTTTTAGTTTGGGACAATTAGACAAACTTTCAATATGTTATCTATTTCAGACTCCTGGGCCAAAATCTGTAAACATACATACAATGCTATTATTTTCTTAAAAAATGATGGACACCTCATCTATTTGGTTCAGCAATACATTGTGATTTCCATTTGTGGCCTAAGAGTCTGAGAAATGTAAAAAAATATTTAAAAAGTTTATCAAAGATTTACTAAAAAGCTAAATATCATCTTTGGGCAAGCATGTGTATATGGTGAGGGGAACTAGCCCATGTGTACCTGGGGGAAGACCCCTTTAGGCTACGTTCCCACCATTAGTATTTAGTGAGTTTTTGATGTTGCAGAGTTTCTGTTCCTATTAGGTTACTTGCATTTTTGTCATGTTTTTACTCTGTGTTTTTGTCTCTTGTTGATTAGTCATGTTTTTACTCTGTGTTTTTGTCTCTTGTTGATTAGTCATGTTTTAAATAAAGCTGCTTTGTTTTTGATACTTCCTGGTATTTGGCTTTGACAAAACTTTATTGTCAGTAATGTGTAGATTACATGAGTTTTAGAGCCTTTCTGCATTAAAATTTGTATTGACAAAACCTGTATTAATGTGTATGTAGTGTAGTGAAGGTGCATTAATATACTGTAGTCACTGATCGCCATCATCCCCGGTTTCCAGCGGTGCGCCGGTCCTCTTCTAGGTCACTCAACAGCTATTCCGACTTTCCGGCTCACACCGGGGTCTATGTATAAGCCGGATGTTTCTATTACAATGTAACCCTATGGATCCTCATTCTGACGTTCCATGGGCTTAGATTGTTTAAGTGACTCCTGGCTTATACATAGACCCTAGTGTGAGCTGGCAAGTCAGAATAGCCATCATGTGACCCAGACAAAAACTGGAGGGGCGAGCAGTTAATTATTTATTTTACTCACATAGCGCCATTAATTCCACAGTGCTTTACAGACATCATCATCACTGTCCCCAATGGGGCTCACAATCTAAATTCCCTATCAGTATGTCTTTGGAGTGTGAGAGGAAACTCATGCAAACACAGGGAGATAATACACATTCCTTGCAGATGATGTTCTTGGTGGGATTTATAACCCAGGACCCCAGCACTGCAGGGCTACAGTGCTAACCACTGATCTACCATACTGCCCGATGTACACTACATATACATTTACACAGGCTTAGCGAATTATTTTTTTTTAATGGAAGTGCTTCTTTAAAGATGTTTCGTGGTACACAAAACAAAGAGTTAAAGGGGTTGTCCAATGGAAACAAGTTGTCATTTATATGATTGTTGGGGCCTACACCGATTGGCAGAGCAGGGAATTTAAATGAGAACTTTAATCTCAATTACAAAAGGACACCTAATCGCTGCTCGATTCATTCGCAATGGGGCTTCCGACTGCTGCTTGGCTTACTCCGGCAGCCCCATTGGGAATGAATCAAGCAGCTGTCGACCATGAGCACTGCAGCGGCCGGACAGCCACCAATCAACAAGATACCGCCTACCATGTGGATAGATTGATAACTTGTTTTCACCTGACAGCCCCCTTTATATAACAAAATGTGCTCAAAACTGAAAATATCACTAACACGTGACAGCATAGTGTACTGATCAGTATAATTGGTTTCAGGGCTGTGTTAAGGTAAAATAAAATATTAATAAAAAATAAGCTACACTGTCCTAACACTTACTTGTAGGTGTTCCATTACAGTCAAGTTTCCGTGTAGTTTCCCTCTAACTGGTGGGATCAATACCATAAAGCAGAACATTTACCTTTTCCAAATATGATATTGGAGTCCGGCAGTTAATAAATTCTGCGCTGTATCTTAAGCCCCGGGGCATTTTAAAGTAACTCTTAACAGATTCTATGTCATGCCAAGATTACCCTATCAAAATGATATATCACTACTCCATGTCATTATATCAGTCGCTTCCCTTCACTTCACTTCTCAGTAATGCATCACAACATCCGGACCATGCATCCTCGCCTACCGACCGGAGGACATTTCTACCCGAATCAGCTATGTCAAAGAAAAATGTACAACATCTTAATTACAACTGAGTCTACTCCACAGAGGATAAACAAGATCTACAGTAGCACTTTAAGGATTTTAAAGCCCTTAGGGATTCAGTCTAGCAGCACAATTATTCTTCCGCAAGGCTACGGTTTGGAAACAAGAATCCCTATGTGTGCCTGGATGCCAGCTTACCGGTATATCTGGCATTGAAAAATATCACTATGAATAAAGGTGATCCATGTTTTAGCACTTATTCTTTCACAATACACCCTCAAATGACCACCCACCTCTACATATATTTTATTCTCCAATGCAAAATATGAGATTGCTGCTAACTTACGTTTTCCAGTTCTCTTCTCGATCGAAGATGGAGATATCAGAAGCAGTGCTCCAGAAGTCACACTGTCAAACAGCATGCAAATATCTGAAGGGAACCTGTGCATTTAGAATTCTCTTCTCTCTATTTGCTCTCGCAGGCTCTCACAATACACCGCTCCGAATGCAGCACTTTGCTAACAGCTGCCGAGGAGCTGCGGGTCCTGTGCAGATTGTTTCAGGCAGATAGAATGGAGGCATGGAGCTTCAATATCCTTTCATGACAAATTGTTTCAAGCACATGTACCACGTAACGGCTTCTCACAGCCAGTCCTGGCGTCAGATGAGTCACGAATAGCCAGATGGGTAGTGGACAGGTATAAAGCACTGGTGCGTCTCCCTATGAGGAGCACGGGATTTAAATAAATGGAACCCAGGAGGACGCCAGAAAGTGGACTGACCTGTAAAAATTCCTCCCAAGCATAAGATTGCCTGTTAGGAAAAATGAACCTAGAGAAAGTGCAATATGTATGAAAGGTATGTTCCCACCACATTACAAAAAAACAGCAGACAGGATAGAACATAATAATAATAAGAACAGTAATATATGAATCTCGGTTAGAAAGTGTTTGAGATATCCCATAACAATTAGGGCTCATGGAGAAGAACATATAAGTTGGACGTGTGCTGTCCAATTTTTAATCGGATAGCACACGGACAGCACACTGACCCATGTTATTCAATAGGATTGTTCAGATGAATGATTTTTTGTCATAAAAAAAATTGCAGCATGTTGTACTTTCTTCCAAGTCTCAGATGAAACACACATTTAAATCTATGGGTGCGTGAAAAAAAATCTGATCCCACACAGAACATCCGCGTTGCATTCGATTTTTATGGATACATTTCTGTTCTAAATCTAGGAAACTTTGTGATCATGTACATCTTTAAGTGTTGTATGAATACTGATCGCAGACGGACATCACACAGAGCATGCCCACTGCCGCCCCAACCAAACTATTTTTCAATGAAGTTAAGTATTGAAGAGGAATGGAGGGGACAGTGTTACCCATTCATGTGGGGTTCCCCAAAGTAGTGATACTTGCAATCATACACTTATCACCTACCTTAAGGATAAGTGCTAAATGTTGTTTCTGAGAAAATCAATTTTTAAGGAATCTGATGGAAAACCAGAAGACCTGTAATGGCTTTCACTGCACTTGTTGTCACCCAACTTTCCTATATCCTCCCTTAAATAAAACAGCTAAATACCTAAATATTTGTGACTTTTTTAGCGTTATGGATAAAACTTCTTAAATACCATCCATAAAATTATTATGGTCAAAAGTATCAATGTTCATCAGCTGTCAGGATCTCAATACTTATTCCTGACATATGAGGGGCGTTCATTAAAGATTTCCCCTGACCCACTTCTATTTATCACAGGACGCTGAAACTGCACATGTGTACTGATATAAGACTCTATAGGTTGTGTACCAATTTGCAACTCAGAACTGATAGCGGTCTTGATTTTACAGGTGCTGAAGTGGTGTGAGGTTTGATAATGGACCCAGTGGAATACAGAGCAGTCATCAAGTTCCTTTACTTGAAAGGCCACACACCAAAGGAGATATTCGATGAGATGAAAGAGATTAATGGTGATGATTTCCCATCATATGATGTAGTCAAGAACTGGCATTGTCAATTCAAATGCAGTCGGACTTTGGTGCAAACAGCTCCAATTCCAGGGCGACCCCACTCTATTGATGAACACGCCATCCAGCAAGTGGAGGTCACCATTTTAGAAAATCACAGTGTAACCATTCGCCACATAGCCCAAAATGTCAAGATTAGTGTGGGGTCCATGGAAAAAAAATAATCCGAGACCATATCCACATGCATAAGGTATCGCTCACTGGATTCCCCAGCTGCTCAGACCTTTCCAGAAGCAGGAACGAGTCAAATTCTCTCAGGCTCTATTGACGATGTGCCATGGAAACCAGGAGGACTTTTTCAACAGACTAATCATACAGGATGAAAGCTGGGTCCATCACTATGCTCCTGAGACTGAAGTCCAGTCGATGCAATGGAAACATCATGACTCACCGCCTCCAAAAAAGGTACGTACCCAACCCTTAGCATGCAAGGTCATGCTCACAGCAGTTTTGGATCAGCAAGGAGTAGTATTGATGGATTTCCTAGCAAAGGGTATCATGATCACTGGAGCATACTATGCTTCAATGCTGCGGAAATTATAAGAGGCCATCAAAACCAAGAGACGTGGCGTGCTCACCAAAGGTGTCCGCCTTCTGCAAGACAATGCACTAGTTCACAATTTACATGTTGCCCAAATGGAAGCATGCTCCTGTGGCTTTGAAGTTCTGCCGCATCCCCCTTATTCACCCGACCTCACACCATTGGACTTCCACCTCTTTCCAACAATGAAGTTATTTTTGAAGGGAAAGCTTTTTCCAGATGATGAGACGTGGCTTTTGGAGCAAACTGTCGACTTCTACAAGTGAGGTGTTTACAGTTGCTTAAAGAGATGGGAGAAGTGTGTGTCCCTAGGTGGCACCTATGTGGAGAAGGACTAATAACTGTGCTAAGTTTCATTGCTCTCAATCCACAGAACGTGGGTCAGGGGAAATTTTTAATGAACGCCCCTCATATTATCTTGGTGCAAACCATAATAAAGCCATATAGGAAAAAGCATGATACTAGCTGCAGTCATAGATCTTACCTTTCGACAACCGCTATCTCAAATTAGGGAGCATGGCAGCCTTAAGTGACTGATGCAAAGGTTAATATTAATAAGATCAGACTAAGATGTCATTTCAGTCTTGTCTATAGACAGACACTCGTATATGACGTCAAAAGTCTGTGCTCAACCATACATTTTTTTCTGCAGTATTGAATAGAACAGAAGCTTTCGGTCATTGACACATTGTGCTTTATTAGATAAGTATGTACATTATTATTTTTTACATGCACAACTATGCTCTACATCATTGGTGGCCAACTAGTAAACTTCGGAGGTGATATCGATAAATCTATATATTTGGTAACAGTCTTTTCAGCAGAAGTAGTACATTGCACTGTAATAGGGTTGTGTTTCACCGCTCTTTTCCCCACTTTTGAGATGGCTGTAAAATAGTATAATAATAATTAACTTTAACTGAAGATTTTTTATAGTTTCAATTTCAGTAGTCACCAAACTAAGAAAAAGCTAAGAAACATCTTAAAGGGAATCTGTACCCAGCTTTATGCCTTTTAGTCTGAAAGATAGATAATGTAGACATAGAAACCCTGATTCTTATGATGTGTCATTTACTGAGCTGCTTGCTGTAGTTTTGATAAAATCATTGTTTTATCAGAGGGAGATTATCGCTAAAAAATTTGTAAACCTGCTGTCATGTAGTGGTCAATATTCATGCACTCTGTGTAACCCTACCACACCACTGATTGGTAGCTTTCTGCTTATGCACAGTGAGGGCAGAGCAGAGTACTGCAGTGCGCAGGTGCCGGGAAAGGTTAGCGAGGTCCGGCGCCTGCGCACTGCAGTACTTTACTTTTAAAAGTTAAAAGTTATGTAGTGCTCATTTTCGCATTGGAATTGAGCAGCGCAATGACTTCACAAATCCACGTACTTGACCAGACTAGTGCACAATTGACAAATATCATATACATATCCAATTCTATTGATCAGGACATGTGCAATATTCATAGAGAATAGAGGAGTGTCCGGCTGAGTGATCACCTCTCTGTGTAAGGGAGTGTCGGTTGAACAATTTGCCAAAGAGTCATTCTGCCGACAGCCATCTTGTGTCTATGGCAAGCTGAGGCCATGACTGTAGTGCGACAGCCAAGCAGCAGAGACTCCGCATCAAATGGAAGCCCGTCTCTACTTTGACCAGTTTCTATATACTAATCGATAAGAAACTAACTAGTCTGATATGTGTAATGCTACTTTCCCTTTCAATTCAAAATCTGATGGTCCTGCTGGAGAAAGAATTAGAACATTGTAGTGCACTAAGGTACGAAGGTGCTGCTCTGGCGGAAAGGTCAGAATACCCTATTGACCTCTTACACCACAAGAGCTCAGAACTTTGCTTTCACGTTCCGCTCCACCGTATCTTCTATATGACACCTTTTGGACGAGCAAAATATGTGCTTCGGCCGAGATGCAAGCCAACGTTCACGATCCAGGCACAAGTTTAATGAAAACGTTGGCTACATATCAATAGCAAAAAAGTTTTTAACCACACAGAAAAATTTAAACAAAATCGAACAGTGCCAAACTGGGTAATTCTGCTAGTTTATGATATATAATAGAGGATAGGTGTTTGAAGATGGCCGCTCTGCTGCAGAAGATGAGAGGTTCCACACACCAAGGTTGACGCAAGTAGCTTTATTAAGAGTTTCTGTCTCAAACTGTGCTCTTTTTCAACTTCAAACTACAAATATGCTTAAGTTTATGATATATGCAATTCTTACTTTCTTTATATGTCTAGGTTGAATATGTAACCCATTGCCACATGTATTTACTTCTTTTTTTCCAATCTCACCATATACGATAGTTGTAGAAGCCACTGGAGTTTTAAAACTGTTTGTTCGCATACAAATGTAGTTGTTAGCTTTCTGCTGTCTTGCTTTACTACATGGATTGTTCTTGCATAATATCTGACATATTGTTATTATTATCATTTATTTATATAGCACCACTGATTCCATGGTGCTGTACATGAGATATATGACATCACCCTCCATACTTTTCTTTTTGATTACATAGGAGTAGTTATACTGCTGTTTGCATTACTACAATTCTGTTTTTCTGACAGCGCGGTGGAGCGGAGGGCATTCCTGACCTTGGTGTGGAGCCCTGTGAGATCTAGTTACTAACGTGGGTTTATGAGATCACCACGCTCATGGAACAAAGTGACCCTGCTTCTGCCATCTGTAGAAGAGAAGGCATGGGGGAGTGGAGCACGCTGCATCCAGGATGACACAAATACCTGCCATTGTGCTCTAGTAGTACATTGGATTGACATTACACTGACTGCATATAATTGGTCTATATACAACCTAATAACAATTTTTTAAAATAAAACAATTATCATCTATAAAATTAAACCATTCATTGTGTAACAAAATTTGCCTATATCTCTACATAATCCTTTACCATAATATTAATATTCTCGGGATTTGCATGCACCCCTTCTAGGCAGACATTAGGTGAACAGAATCCTGTATTTGACATTTATGATACTACAGCTCAAATACAAAATAACAATTACACCTCTAAGAAAAGGATTAAACTATAATGCACAAAGTGGACTTTGACGACTTCAGTAAATTATGGTCACTTTAGTATATGACTTACTAAATAGCCACCACTGACTGAGGAAAGGGTGAAGAGCAAAAAAGTCCAAAAGTAAAAGTTGTTTGTGAGAAGGGGTCACGCTCTGCTGCAAGTGTTAAGTCAGCCAGATCTGCAGAACAGCTGCACTAACACATTGCTTACTGCTTATTGTGGTCACTGCACATATTCCAACACGGTCCTATATACTGTAAATGTAAGGGTATGATACTGAGAATGTATGCCATCCCTCCCTAACAAAACTATTAATATATCCATATCTTACAGGAGTTGACCAGGTTCTGAATTTTCCAGTACCACTTTTGTCTATGGGCTTTGGTATTTCCTCTAATCCTTGTATAATATAATGGGTTGAAAAAAACATATAGAGTGCTCTCAGTGGGAGAAGCAAAATAGGAATCTTGTGGGCATGATACCTTTTAATGGCTAACAAAATATAGTTTAAGATATTACAGGGCGAGCTTTCGAGACTGCTTACGTCTCTTCATCAGGCTGGTGTAACAAAATATTTGAAGAAACACAATTATATACAGTGAAAAACAGGCATGTTGTGATACATGGACATTTAAATAAACAAACACTGTTTATTTAAATGTCCATGTATCACACCATGCCTGTTTTTCACTGTATATAATTGTGTTTCTTCAAATATTTTGTTACACCAGCCTGATGAAGAGGCGTAAGCAGTCTCGAAAGCTTGCCCTGTAATATCTTTCACTATATTTTGTTAGCCATTAAAAGGTATCATACCCACAAGATTCCTATTTTGCTTCTCCCACTGAGAGCACTCTATATGTTTTTTTCTACTGGCTAACACGGTACCAAACCAATTTTTTTTCGTTTACCATAATGAGTTGAGTAACAGCGTTCTTTAGGTAGTAGTGAACCCCTTTTTTTAATCCTGGATAGCCACCTCCTTATAATAACATATAAGAAAAACCTAACAATATAGCAGTTTTTCATTTGTTACTCAATCTTCTTCAGATTTATAGTGTTTGATGACTTTTACGAGTAGTCAGAATGAGCAAGATATGAAGCCCCCACAAAATGTTTTATACGAGGTTGTAGAAATCAGACATTAATCGACTGTAGTCTAAAAAGCCGAAATATGACTTCGGGGAGATTAGTTCACATCGCGATACTGTATATTACATGTATTTTAGTAATGAATGGATTGCACAACTACTGACGGTTCTATAATTGAACTCTGACCCTGACAACCATGGGCTTCTTCCTACAGGACCACCCATAAGCAGTGACCTCCTGTGCTGTATCTAAAAACAGGGTAGAGCTGAGTTTGAAATTCCTGTATCTGCCGAACAGAAAAATATTAAAACTTAAGACATCTCTGTGGTTGATACCTTTTCATGAGGCTAACACAGTACAAAGATTTATTTTTCCTGTGTCTACCGATTGCTCTATATATGCTGACATCAGTAAATGTGGTCGAAATATGTGCAGAAGTCAATGCACCTAATACATTCACTAGTATTATTTTTAGAGCATAGACTGAGGGAAGGAAAAGTGGGAGAAAGGATGTGAATTAAAATGTAACTTTAAATAATTAGTCAATTAAATTAAAAAATAGGTTGCTATAGTTATCTTTTATATAAAATCAATGGCGTAGTTAATGTGCCATATTTATTAAACACAGTTCTCAGTATAGTCTTATAGATGACAGTAACATTTCTTGTCAATCTGTTTATAATAATAGCCAAAGTCCCTCAAGTAAATTGGCTTTATGGACCAAAAGTTGGATATCTATAAGACTAATAATAAATATGGCAAATTACCTATGCCATTGATTTTATATAAAAGATAACCATAGCAACCTATTTTGTTAATTTTATTGGCTAATTATTAAAATTTACATTTAATTCACCTCCTTTCATCGACTTTTCCTTCCCTCCTTCTATATAATTTTAACAAATGGTGTCCACTCTTGCGAATTCAAGAATTGTTTGCTTCATCTATCATCTCTCCCTATTATTTTTGTAGCACCTAATGTTTACTTATCATCAGATACAGAAAAGATTGTAGAACAATGTATAGATCAAAGATAGATAGATTTATAGATAATTAATAGATAGATAGTGTGAGGGATCTCACAGGGGAAGGGGGACTTCGCTCACCTCGGGGAGAGAGGAGAGAAGCACCTAGCAGGGGTCGGCTCTCTGGCGCCACCACTTGCCCCAGGTCAGTCAGGGAACTGCACCGGGGGGAAATAATCACCGGAAAGGCTGGAAACATATATATATATATATATAAACCTCCCGGCCATTACTGCCAGAGTTCCTCACTAAAATAATACGGTATTCTGCCACCAGTTCCTCGTTTGAAATAAGCCGATACACGGTAGCGTATCATATAACCAACGAAGCGTGCGGACGTGGAGATTCGTGGATCGAGGTAAAAAAGAAGCCCAAGATTAATTTTATATTTAATCGCTTAAAAGGCGCACTAGAAATATACAAGCATATATTTACAGAACAATATACAAGTATGCAGTCAGGAGTGTAGTACAAAGGATAGGGTATGGATAGATTGCAATTACAATGTTATGTAGCATGTGACCACAGGGAGGCGCTGATGGATCACAGGTCCAAATCTTAGTTACAGGCTTTCCTGGCTCTGTCTGATAACGGGTCTGCCGACCAGAAGAAAACTGGTTTATGGCCTTGAGGGATGCAAGGGTGGGGGCACATTTCTGGAAGGGAGAGAACTGCACTTCGTCCCACACAGAGAGATAGATAGATAGATAGATAGATAGATAGATAGATAGATAGATAGATGCTCTCAAGCAAAAACACAATTGGAAATTGTGAGAATTCCCAACAAAAGCTTCACAACAGAACATTCTACCTGATAAAGGAGAACTATAGAATATTGTATTAGATATTAGTGTTGCTGTCAGAATGTATTATTCATCCAAAATGTGGTGGTAATTACTTATCCAGATAGGAAAACATATCCTGAATAGCCTAAAGGTGGTTTATATCAACATAACACTTCTTGTAAAGTACCTTTTAGTATTGAATTGATATCCTTTGCTGACATTTCTCCTATAGCGTTATTCAAGAAAGATCTAGTTTCGTTCCTCTGAGTTGATAAAAATCTTGGAGCTTCCCATGACTTGTCGGAAACCATTCCATGCCAGCCATATCAATATTGTGTTATGAATATCCCTCCTGGCATCATACAGAACAACAAGCAGCTATGTCAGGAATGAGCCATCAGAACACAGAACTTTTGACCTGATGTGTAGATCACTATCTAAACAAAGCGGCATTTCTTCAGGGAAGGCCAGTAAGGTAATATGCAATACATGCACTTCAAGCTCTCTCGCCTCCAGCACATCCTCCAGCTTAAAAGTTATATGCTCAGATATGGCTGTTTCGCAGGGCTAATGTCTAAACAGCAAGCATGTCTCCACTTGTTGGTTCCTGAGAATTGGATGATAAAATCAAGATTATCTAGCTTATAGAAAGGTCTCAAAAACAAACATGTCAACTACAGAAAAATAGAGAACTTTTCTAGACAGTATAAAATGCATACCCTAGCTGTTTAATGTATTAGGCTAATATCACTTTGTAAGGGTTATATACAGTATATACAATTGTGTGAATAAGTGTTTGCCCCTTTCCTGATTTCCTATTCTTTTACATGTTTGTCATACTTAAATGTTTCAGATCACCAAACAAATGTAAATATTAGACAAACATAACACAAGTAAACTCAAAATGCAGTTTTAAATGAAGATCTTTATTTTTAAGGGAAAAAAGGAATCCAAGCCTGCAGAGCCCTGTATGGAAAAGTGTATGCCCCCTAAACCTAATAACTGGTTGGGCCACCCTTACTAGCAGCAACTGCAATCAAGCATTTGCAATAACTGGCAATGAGTCTTTTACAATGCTCTGGAGAAATTTTGGCCCACTCATCTTTGTTGTAATTCAACCACATCGGAGGGTTTCTGAGCATAAACTGCCTTTTAAAGGTCATGTCACAGCATCTCAGTCGAATTAAGGTCAGGACTTTGACTAGGCTACTCCAAAGTCTTAAATTTGATTTTCTTAAGCTATTCAGAGGTGGACTTGCTAGTGTGTTTGGGGTCATTGTCCTGCTACATAAGCCAAGTGCACTTGAGCTTGAGGTCATGAACAGATGGTCTGACATTCTCCTTCAGGATTTTTTGGTAGGCAACAGAATTCATGGTTCCATTTACCACAGCAAGTCTTCTAAGTCTTGAAGCAGCAAAACAGCCCCAGACCATCACACTATCACCACCATATTTTACTGCTGGTATGAAGTTCCTTTTTTGAAATGCTGTGTTACTTCTACGCCAGATGTAATGGGACATACACCTTCCAAAATGTTCAACTTTTGTCTCATCAGTCCACAGAGTATTTTCTGGCAAAACTGAGACAAGTCTTTATGTTGTTATTGCTCAACAGTGGTTTTTGTCTTGGAACTCTGCCATGCAGGCCACTTTTCCTGTCTCTTTTTTATGGCAAGTGAGGCCTGCAGTTCCTTGGATGTTGTTGTGGTGTCTTTTGTGACAACTTGGATGAGTCAAGGCTGCGCTTTTGGGGTAATTTTAGTCAGCTGGCCACTGCTGGGAAGGTTCACAATTGTTCCATGTAAATGCCATTTGTGGATAATGGCTCTCACTGTGGTTCGATGGGGTCAAAAAGCTTGAGAAACGACTGATAGATTTCAATCATTTTATTTCTCATTTGTTCCATAATTTATTGGGATTGAGGCATAATTTCTATCTTTTGAGGATCTTTTGATCTATTTCACATTGTTAAGCAGGTACTATTTAAGTGATTTCTTGATTGAGAACAGGTGAAGCAGTAGTCAGGCCTGCGTGTGGCTATGGAATTTGAACTCAGCTTCCCAAAGATGTGATAAACCACAGTTAAGTTATGTTTTAAGGGGGTGGGGGCAATCACTTTTTCACACAGGGCCCTGTAGGTTTGGATTTCTTTTACCCTTAATTTATAAACTGTATTTTGTGTTTACTTGTGTTATCTTTGTCTAATATTTAAATTTGTTTCGTGATTTGAAACATTTAAGTGTGACAAAGATGCAAAACAATAGGACATCAGGAAGAGGGCAAAAACTACAAGTGGGTCCGTAAAGTCATGGTGCACGTTTGACACAGGAAAGCAACAAAAGACGATAGAAATGTGAAATCTGCTCCAAATAAAAAAAAACTCTCCCAGTTTCATACCTATTCAGTGCTGTTCGATGTGGGCTCCATTTGTTGCCCTACACACATCCAACCTTTTTTTATATAATTATTATTTTTTCAATATTTTATCTCATGTGACAGCAATCTCCGGTCAATATTTATAATTATAAAAAAATGTTCATCTAACAATAAGGATCTAACTAGGGGTTGGATTAAGCGCATTTCATCTACATGGACTTTGGTTGAGACACCTCGATCTTGGCGGACTGAGGAGTCACCCGAGGATTCCATTGGTTGCAGGAGGTCGCCTAATCCAGGGACCATCAGGCATACCAGGATGACTTAAATGTGTTATATTCCTGAGGCCCATCTACATATTTGGCATAATTCATGAAAAGATCATATATTAAAGGAATTTACTCCAATATATAAAAAGTGGAATTTGTAATACAGCTGCCTTTTTTAACATGGCGCTTGAATATTTAAAGCAGCGATGCGTGCAAGCACGAGATAAATTGATAAGAATGATGAGTAATGGACCTTATACGTGTAGTATAGATTATGTATGCCTCATTCAATATGGCGCTGGAATGTCCGAAAAAGTGATATACACATGTGCATCATAATAAGAAAATGCCACCCAAAGAATATGATTGGCTAAATGATCTTGCTAATGTAAAGAGGCGGAAGTTATGTATGCCACATCAAATATGGCTCTGGAGTGTCTAGGAAGGTGATGTGCGCAGGCGCATTACAATAAGGAAATGCCACACAAAGAATTTGATTGGCCGATTGTTTTTGCTGACGCAATGAGGTGGAGAAACATGTACAATAGAGAGTATTACACGCCGAAGATGGCGAATATGGCATCCTCCATGTGTATCGATATAACCATAAC
>VIAB01015912.1:26202-40266 GCA_009801035.1 Oophaga pumilio | reverse complement strand
TCGCTTAGTGTGGCATACCCTTTATAGCCATGGGTAGCTTACATATGGTATGTGAAACACAGATGTGTGAATGACACCTAAATCAATGGGTACAAGTCATATTATTTTAACCACTGTTTGGAATTTGTACTTATTGCCTCTGTTTTTATGGGGGTTTTTGGAGGAGAGGGTGGAGTTTTTTTTGGTCCATCCTCCCTGTAGTTTCTCTAGTTACTTTAGTTAGTTTAGTTACCTCAAAATTGATAACATATAGCATCTCAGCCTGTTTTTAAAACTGGACCTGAAATGAATTTCTAGCACATCCACTCTCAATCTTCATTCAGCTAATGTGAAACAATGAGGATCTGTGAGAAATCACAGAACAAGAAAATGTAGCAGATCTTTAGACATGACATGCAAATTCTGTAATACTAGATTGACTTTAAATGTGGTAAAATGATTATCTAGAAAAGGGACGTATTTGGAAGCTATATTTCTTCATCATTGTCCAGTCATCCTATGATCACACAGTAAATAGCTCAGAAACACAGTCAGCAATCAGTCAGGGCTTAAACGGAATTTGTCACCAGGCGTTGTAGAAACAGAGACTCCTGATCACCTACTGGGCTGATTAGTGTTGTTCTGATAAAATCACTGTTTTATCAGCAGCAGATTATCACTACAGGACTAGTAAACCTGCGGCCATGTAGTCAAATATTCGTCATGAGCTGTGTATAACCACAGCTCTAAAACAGATTGCAGCTTTCTGTGTTCACTGTGCATAGGCAGAAACCTGCCAAACAGTGGTGTGGGTGGGGTTATACAGAGCTCAAGGAACTGCTAGATCTGCAGCAGATAAAACTGTGATTTTATCAAAATGAAAGCAAGCAGCTCTGGGGGTTATACATTGCTGAAATCAGGGTCGCTGCCCCTACATTATGTTGCTTACAGATGGGGTAGAAAAACCTGCTGACAGATTCCCTTTAATGGCATGTTCTAATGGCCCAGTGAAAATTTCTTCAGCAGGCTCGGCTGTCAATATGACTTGCTGATATTATTGAACATAATGGAGTAATTATGCTGCATATACTGTACTTTAGTGTACAGTACCCAAGAATCCTCGGCTAATTTATGTAATCCGTACCATTGCTCAGCATTATTGATCCATACATATTACATTTATGAGCAGATTTACTGTAAATACTTATGTCCCCAAAAAATGAGAAAAGTATTAAAGGAGTGATACCTTTATTGGCTGACCAGAGGAATTATACTTGCTTTCAGATCTCAGAAGGCCCCTTTAGCCTGAAAGCTCGCAAATATAATTTCTCTGGTTAGCCAATAAAGGTATCACTCCTTTAATACTTTTCTCATTTTTTGGGGACATAAGTATTTACAATACTTTTTACAGAAATGCAATCAATGCAGAATTCTAACTCATTTAAAGGAGATGAAGTACCTTAATTGTTTTTGAGATCTTGCCACTGAAACACATTCGAGCTTGTTATGGAGCCAGGACAGGGCTTTCATGTATTTTAGGGTTTCCTACATACAGGTAATTCGTTGTTTGTGGCATAAAGAGCAGTCAGCACTTTTATTCTAATAGATATTCTACAAACCATGGGCATATCTATAGCCATAGTATCTGATGTGGGGCAAGAAGATGAGGAAGCGCACTCAGGTGGCGGCATGTTACCTAGCTATGTAGGTTCTCTGATGTATGGCGCTGGTATGAATCCTTTTCATTATTCCTGCCATTAGGTGGGGGGAGCCCATCGTACTCTGCTATGGGTTTCTATGGGTCTTAGTTATGCTTTTATTCTAAACCTTTTTACCAACTAAAAGTTGCAATATAGTAAATGTCCTTTTAATGTGTTCCAATATTCTTTCTTCTCAGGTGCCGCCGTCTTTGTGCCTCCAGAGCAGTGCTGCCACAAAACTGACCATTTTTTATCACCATATCCGTGGTTTCATGGACCTATCTCTCGGGTCAAAGCAGCGCAGCTCGTTCAATCCCAGGGATTTGAGGGACATGGTGTCTTCCTTGTGAGACAAAGTGAAACCCGCCGAGGGGAATATGTCCTCACATTTAATTTTCAAGGCAGAGCTAAGGTAAAGACATCTGCAAGACTTTACTCATACAGATCTAAGGAACTTAACACACGGCTACCGATCCAAAGATGAAAGAAATTACAGTTCATACCATAATGCCATTCAGCACATGCACGTATACGTCACATGAAGCACACCTGCCAGAATATTGTAATGTTTTGTATCGCGTGGTAATCGCTTAATAGAGAATAAATTTTTAACATAATTTTCCTTGTCACTAAAGGATTATTCTACTGACATTAGATTGTACTCATAGTTCACCTCGTCTCCTCCCTGCAAAATGATCACAGATCACTGCATGCCTACATCTCTCTGAAGTACACTCCTCAGTAGTGAAATCACAGGATCGATAAACATGTCAGTGATAATGAAATGATAAAAAAATTGAAACAAATCTTTCAAACCATCTCGACTTACTCATTATCGAGTATGAGTGCCATATGCAGAAATCCACACACGTACACACCTTGGCATGCCATCAGTGAGATTATTAATGGTTGTCTGAGGAATATTCTGCCGCGTTAAATAGAGATGAGCAGAACTATTCACGGTGACTCCTGTCTAGCAGCCAGGTACCAATGACCTGGACGCTGGACCAGAGTACCACAAATCAATCCGCTCATCTCTAAAGCTAAATGCGCTTGGGTACACAAATCATCAAGATCCGCTGCTGGCAGCTACCTTTGCAATGACGATCAATGATATCCCAAATGTACTCGATGGGAGACAAGTTCAGAAATGCTGCAGGCCATGGTAGCAAGTTTAGGCTGCTCACAGTAGAACAAGCAACATGCGGTCTGGGGTCGCCGTATTGTAAAACAGATCCTGAGGCACTTTGGAGGAATGGCCGTACCACTGGTTCCACGATCAAATCCAAATAATGCCGACCTGTTAGTGCATCTGAGACTAGATGGGTCTAATTATCGTACTTTATGTCACCCATTACCATAATCACGGAAATAGGACTGATGTGATGTTCCCTCGTGAGGGCTTTGTTATGGCGTTGCCCACGTGGTCTAATCAGATTTGAAGAATGACACATGATCCATTTTGTACTGCAAGTGAAATTAGTCATCACATACCGAACTTAACCCCTTCACCATCTTTTAATTTTCCGTTTTCATCTTTTCCTTCCCAGGGCCATAACGTTTTTATTTTTCCATCAATATGGCCATGTGAGGGCTTGTTTTTTGTGGAACGAGTTGTACCTTTGAATGACACCATTGATTTTACCATATAGTGTACTGGAAAGCAGGAAAGAATTCCAAGTGCGGTGAAATTCCAAAAAAAGTGCAATTCTACAATTGTTTTTTTGAGATTTTTTTTACCATGTTCAGTAAATGCTAAAACTGACCTGCCATTATGATTCTCCAGGTCATTACGGGTTCACAAATACCAAACATGTATAGGTTCTTTTTTATTGAAGTTGTGAAAAAAAATCTACATTTTGTAAAAAAAAATGACGCCATTTTTCGTGATCTGGGGCTGGGTGAGGGTTTATGTTTTGCTCACCGAGCTGACATTTTTATTGATACTATTTTGGGATTTATAGGATACTTTGATTGCCTTCTATTGCGTTTTATTGCAATGTTGTGGGACCAAAAAAGTAATTCTGGCATTTTGATTATTACTCACTACTCCTTTTACCAATCAGATTGATTATTTTTTGATTTTGATAGATCGGGAGTTTCTAAACTTGGCAATACCAAATATGTGGTTTTTTTATTATTTTATTTTGAATGGGGCAAAAGGGAATGATTTGAACTTTTATATTTTTTTATTTTTTAATATTTTTAGAAACATTTTTTTTCTTTTTACTTCAGTAGTCTCCATAGGAAACTTAAAGCTGTAATTGTCTGATCGCTTGTACTGCACATGCTATGTGTAGTAGAAATGCTCATCTACTATGAACGCCGGCCACTGGGCGGCGCTAATAGCAGAGGCGCAATGACAACCACAGGGGTCTCCTGCAGACCCCGTGCTGTCATGCCAACCCATTGGCATCCCGCAATCATGTGAGTCTTATGACGGACACGCTTCCGGCGCTGATATGTTAAACGCTGCTACTGTAAATACACTTGGCACTCATACTGATGTATTCAACAGGAAAATACATTTATTGAAGAAAAATCCAGACAAAAATAAAGAGACATTTCGGTCAAGACCTTCATCAGTCGTCTGGAAGTGGCGATACTGTATGTTCCAGCGTCAGGTGAGAGTCTGCGCTTTCAGTTTGAGCGGTGGATAGTGCAGACTCTTGTTTTGACCGAAACGTCTCTTTATTTTTGTCTGGATTTTTCTACAATAAGTATATTATTGAATTTCCTGTTCAATACATCAATACAAGTGTCAAGTGTCTTTACAGTATAACCGACGTTTTTGGATCCTACTTGTGCACCTTTGTCTCCAGAAGTGCCTTGTCTACTATCTCATGTTAAATGCCGCTGTCGGAGTTTGATCGCAGTTCCACCCGTGGCTGTTAGGGGCACGTGTCAGCTGTTGTGATCAGCTGTTATGTGTTGGAAAAAATGGGGGAGACGAACTATGACATTCCTATACGTCATAGGTCAAAAAAGGTTAAAGTGTCAAGCAGCATCTACACCATCCATCAGAAGGCGTTTGCACGACATTGTACTATAAGCCAGACGTCCAGCACATATATGTTTTTGACTTCACACCACCACTCTCAAAGGCTATGATGCTGGAGAGCAAAACAAAAATGGAGGCTGAAATGGAGGCCTGTCTTCTTCAGTGTTGAGTCTCGATTTGTCTTGCACGCAATGATATCCATAGATTGGTTTGAAGACCACATGGGCAATGCCACAAAGAGACCTTCAGGAGAGTGTCCCTGAATGAAAGTGTCCCAGGAACCATCTTTTGACATGACAGTGCCAGGCTGCATGTTGCTTGTGCTACTTTGAGCAGCCTGTGCGATCTAAATGTGCTAACTTGATCTGCAGTGTCTCCTATTGTGTACATCTGGAACGTAATTGGTGGGCAATTGCACAGGGAGCTGCCAGCAGTGCATTTTGATGATTTGCTTGCCCAATTGCATTCAGCTTGGCAGGACTTTCCTCAGATACCCTCACTAATAGCAAGGCATGCAAGTGCGTGTATTTCTGTGTATGGCACTCATATTCAATACTGAATAAATTGAGATGTTTTGAAAATTTTGTTTCCATTTTTTCATCATTTGCATATTATTAACATGTCTATCCATCCTCTGATTTCCATAATTCCATGACAATTGCTTATTGCAATTTCATTGTTAATAAGCGTAGAAATCAATGAGTCATCTCCAGCTGTGAATCACATTTCTGAACATTGTTAGCAGATAGACCATATTCCAGTTGCATATTTCATTGATGGGGTGTATTCATATGCACATACATACACAGTAGTGCTTGAAGGTTTGTGAAATCTTCTGAATTTTCCATATTTCCGCATAAATTTTACTTCAACTGCATGAGATATTCACAGTTCTAAAAGTAGGTTAAAAAACTCATAAATCAAGTTAGCCAAAACTTTACATTTTGCTATTCTTATGAGGAAAATGATCCAATATCACATGTCTGTGAGTGGCAAACGTCTGTGAACCTTAAGGATTAGCTGAAAATTTGAAGATAAAAATTAGAGTTTGGTGTTTTCAGTCAACGGGATGGCAATCACGTGTTAGTGGTTGACCTGTTTTATTTAAATTCAGGGATCTATCAAAGTCTAATGATCCCAACACGTTTGTAGAACCAACAGAGAACGAAACCAAATAAATAGGTCAATTTAGGATGTAGTGAAAAATTATGTAAAACTCAGTTGATGATTGATTTTTTCTGGTCTGTGATATTCTGGTGTTACCATGTTATATTATCTTTGAATTTGTATGTGGATTCTATTATACAACATGCAGTTCTTCTTTTTTATCATACTATGTTTTAAATTTATTCACACCATTGTTTTATCCTGATGTGCACTGACTCTCGTCTCATTGTATGATTACCGCATACCAACAGCTTGATTAATAAAGTTTACCTAATTTTTTACTACATCCTATATTGACCAATTTCTTCAGTTTTCATTCTCTGTTGGTTGTAATGTATTGCCGTTTGTTTTTTTCTGTATCATAGTTCTGGTCCTGGGGAATAACAACATCCCAAGTACAGTACAGACCAAAAGTTTGGACACACCTTCTCATTCAACAATTTTTCTGTATTTTCATGACTGAAAATTGTACATTCACATCAAAACTATGAATTAACACATGTGGAATTATATACTTAACAAAAAAGTGTGAAACAACTGAAAATATGTCTTATATTCTAGGTTCTTCAAAGTAGCCACCTTTTGCTTTGATGACTGCTTTGCACACTCTTGGCATTCTCTTGATGAGCTTCAAGAGGTAGTCACCGGAAATGGTTTTCACTTCACGGGTGTGCCCTGTCAGGTTTAATAAGTGGGATTTCTGGCCTTATAAATGGAGTTGTGACCATCAGTTGTGTTGTGCAGAAGTCTGGTGGATACACAGCTGACAGTCCTACTGAATAGACTGTTAGAATTTGTATTATGGCAAGAAAAAAGCAGCTCAGTAAAGAAAAACGAGTGGCCATCATTACTTTAAGAAATGAAGGTCAGTCAGTCCGAAAAATTGGGAAAACTTTGAAAGTGTCCCCAAGTGCAGTTGCAAAAACCATCAAGCCCTACAAAGAAACTGGCTCACATGAGGACCGTCCCAGGAAAGGAAGACCAAGAGTCACCTCTGCTTCTGAGGATAAGTTTATCCATGTCACCAGCCTCAGAAATCGCAGGTTTACAGCAGCTCAGATTAGAGACCAGGTCAATGCCACACAGAGTTCTAGCAGCAGACACATCTCTACAACAACTGTTAAGAGGAGACTTTGTGCAGCAGGCCTTCATGGTAAAATAGCTGCTAGGAAACCACTGCTAAGGACAGGCAACAAGCAGAAGAGACTTGTTTGGGCTAAAGAACACAGGGAATGGACATTAGACCAGTGGAAATCTGTGCTTTGGTCTGATGAGTCCAAATTTGAGATCTTTGGTTCCAATCACTGTGTCTTTGTGCGACGCAGAAAAGGTGAACGGATGGACTTTACATGCCTGGTTCCCACCGTGAAGGAGGAGGTGTGATGGTGTGGGGGTACTTTGCTGGTGACACTGTTGGGGATTTATTCAAAATCGAAGGCATACTGAAACAGCATGGCTACCACAGCATCTTACAGCAGCATATTATTCCATCCTTTTTGCGTTTAGTTGGACCATCATTTATTTTTCAACAGGACAATGACCCCAAACACACCTCCAGGCTGTGTAAGGGCTATTTGACCAAGAAGGAGAGTGATGGGGTGCTACGCCAGATGACCTGGCCTCCACAGTCACCAGACCTGAACCCAATCGAGATGGTTTGGGGTGAGCTGGACCGCAGAGTGAAGGCAAAAGGGCCAACAAGTGCTAAGCATCTCTTGGAACTCCTTCAAGATTGTTGGAAGACCATTTCCGGTGACTACCTCTTGAA
Source organism: Oophaga pumilio (assembly GCA_009801035.1). NCBI lineage: Eukaryota > Metazoa > Chordata > Amphibia > Anura > Dendrobatidae > Oophaga > Oophaga pumilio. The sequence goes on along the minus strand of VIAB01015912.1, from coordinate 32,651 downwards.
GCTCATCAAGAGAATGCCAAGAGTGTGCAAAGCAGTCATCAAAGCAAAAGGTGGCTACTTTGAAGAACCTAGAATATGAGACATATTTTCAGTTGTTTCACGCTTTTTTGTTAAGTATATAATTCGACATGTGTTAATGCATAGTTTTGATGCCTTCAGTGTGAATGTACAATTTACATAGTCATGAAAATAGAGAAAAATCGTTGAATGAGAAGGTGTGTCCAAACTTTTGGTCTGCACTGTATATCTACACTATAATACATCCAAATATCATTATATACATGTATGTGCATACTGTACATATACTGTACATGTGCATACTGTGTATATATATATATACCAATGTATATATAATCAGACAGATTGTGTACAAATAGAGGACATTCAAGACTATTATTACCCTCTGAATGAGTGACTGACCAACAAAGATCACTCCAAAAGGAAGGCATTTCATAGATTATGAGGTTACAGAGGTGCTCAAGGTTACCTCTAAGCAATTAAAGGCCTCTCTCACATTGGCTTATATTATTGTTTAAGATTCCACCATTAGGAGGACACTGAACCACAATGGTGTGCATACCAAGATTGCAAAAAGAATATTGATGTCATCTGCAGTTTGCTAAAGATCACTTGTAACCTGAATATTGGAACAATGATTTATTGATGAATGAGATTAAAATAGAGCTTTTTAATTTAAATGAGAAACATTATAGTTGGAGAAAGAAAAATACTGCAATATGGCATAAAAACTACATATCATCTGTGTAACACAGTGGTGGTAAATAAGATCATGGTTTGATGCTGGCTTGTGGCACCTTGGCCAGGACAGCTTGCCATCATTGATGGATTAAGGAAAATATCAGGACATCTGTCCTTGAGCTGAATCTCGAGAGACTGTGGGTTACGCAGCAAGACAATTACCCAAAGCACACAAGTCATTCTGTAAAAGAATGGTTAAAGAAGAATAAAGTTAAAGTTTTGGAATAGCCAAGTCAAAGTCCTGACCCTAATCCTATAGAAATGTTGTGGAAGGACCTGAGGTGAGCAGCTCATAGGAGAAAGCCCTCCAACATATCAGAGTTAAAGCTGTTTTGTAGAGAGTAATGGACTAAAATTTCTCCAAGCCGATGTGCAGGACTAATCAACAATTACAATAAACTTTTAGATGCAGTTACTGTTGCACAAGAAGGTCACACCAAGTACTAAAAGCAAAAGTTCACATAATTTTGATGCACACAGACATGTTATATTGGATCGTTTTCCTAATTTAAATAATGACAAAGTCTAATATTTTTGTTTGATTTGGTTCTCTTTATCTACTTTTAGGACTTGTGTGGAAATCTGATGTAGTTTTAGGTCAAATATATGCAAAAATATGCTTTCACAATCTTTCAAGCACCACTGTATGCGAGATGAATCCATATTATGCAAATTGGATTTAACTGTCATAAAGATGTAATTTTTTGGTTTTCAAATAAATTAATTTACGGTAGTGTGTCTCAGGGCTCATTGTATCACTGAAATTAATCTCAAACACCTGTGATAATTAGTTGGCCTGGTGAGCCCAATTTAAAGAAAACTACTTAAGAAGGACGTTTCACATTATTAAGTAGGCCACAGGTTTCACTCATGGGTAACAAAAAGGAAAACTTAACTGTGATCATCATATTATGAAGAGATTTGTGGCTTATACAAAGTATATACGGGTTTGTGCAGATAAAGGCATAATGACGAAGGTTTCCGTTAGACAAATTCATCGGATTAAGACAACAGAAGCTGGATGATCATTACAAAGCAGAAAACAATTAGTAGATGCTGCTGGTGACTCTGTAGTCCCAGGAGGCTCAACCTGTAGGATTCACCAGAGGCTTGCAGTTGTATATAAACCTACTATAGAAACAGTTGCACTGGGCCCAGAGATACATGAAGACTAATTTTAAAACAATCTTGGGTACTGATAAGTGCCATGCAACACTGTATGGTCCAGATGGATGGAGCAGTGGATGGTTGGTCACCATGTCCCACATTGCTACAATGTCAGCGAAGAGGTAGTGGAATCATGTTTTAGGCTGGAATCGTGGGTTGATTGCGGGTAGGCCTCATTAGGATCCCTGAAGGTGTAAAAATAACCTCAGCATAGTATATAGAGTTTCTGGTTGACCACTCTCTTCCATGGTACAAAAAGTAGAACCATGACATCCATAACAAAATTCATCTTAATGCATGACAATGCACCATCTCACACTGCAAGGAATACCTCTGAGTAATTGGCTGTTATGGGCATAAAAAGAAAGAAACTCATGGCGTGGCCACCATCCTCCCATGACTTCAACCCTATTGAGAACCGTTGAAGTATCCTCAAGCAAAAGATCTGAGTGTAGGAGGCAGTTGACATCAAAACAGTAGCGCTGGGAGGCTATTCTGTCATCCCGCAAAGATATTCAAGCAGAAATTATCCAAAAACTTACAAGTTCAGTGCATGCAAGAAATGTAAAGGTGATTTGTAGATTGTGAGCCCTCGCGGGCAGGGTCCTCTCTCCTCCGGTACCAGTCGTGACTTGTATTGTTTAAGATTACTGTACTTGTATTTAGTATGTATACCCCTCCTCACATGTAAAGCGCCATGGAATAAATGGCGCTATAATAATAATAAATAATAATATTAATATCAAAGAAGGGGTCTTATATTAAATGTAGCTTGGCCTGTTAAGATGTTTTTGATTGAGAAAAACATTTCAGAAATTGTGACCTTTTAATGCTGCAAATTCAACAAATAACAATTTTCAGTTCTTTACAACCTAGAAAATGTTTGGAAACTTTGTTGTGCATAATAATTTGGAACAGAGAATTCTGAGTTTTTTTAGTTTAAAAAAAAATACTTTTATCATTGGGCAGTTTGTCCAATAAAATGTGATTTCTCATCTAACGGTTGATAATTTGAATATTATACTCACTCATTTCCATCTCATTTAGGAGAATCAGAGATGTACAATAATAAATGATATTGTGGCACCGTGTTAGCCAGAATAATCGATGTATATACTTTTCCGTCCAATGATGACATGAGTATTCCTAGAGTGATACCTTTATTGGCTAACCAGAAAATTATATGTTTGCAAGCTTTCAGAGCGCAGAGGCTCCTTCTTCAGGCAAGATTACAGATAGATTAATAAAGAAAAAAGTATTCACAGGAGAATCAGAGAAAAGTTTGCACAATAATTTGGAACACGGTGTGTGTAAATTTTTCCTGACGTGATAACTGACATGGCTCCTCATGGTTTCAAATGTAAAATCTCAAGGTCTGTTTTGTAATAGAAGGAACTTGTTCTGATGGTCCAATAGGAAATTTTGTGACACTTATATCTCGTTTTTTATTTTTAGACCAAATGGCAAAACAGTTTTAATCCCCAAATACAGTGCCTTGCGAAAGTATTCAGCCCCCTGGAACTTTTCAACCTTTTCCAACATATCATGCTTCAAACATAAAGATACCAAATGTACATTTTTGGTGAAGAATCAACAACAAGTGGGACACAATTGTGAAGTTGAATGAAATTTATTGGTTATTTAAAATTTTCGTGGAAATACAAAAACTGAAAAGTGGGGCGTGCAATATTTTTCGGCCCCTTTAACTTAATACTTTGTTACGCCACCTTTTGCTGCGATTACAGCTGCAAGTCGCTTGGGGTATGTCTCTATCTGTTTTGTACATCGAGAGACTGAAATTCTTGCCCATTCTTCCTTGGCAAACAGCTCGAGCTCAGTGAGGTTGGATGGAGATCGTTTGTGAACAGCAGTTTTCAGCTCTTTCCACAGATTCTCGATTGGATCATGGATCATGTTTGAAGCATGATATGTGGGAAAAGGTTGAAAAGTTCCAGGGAGCCAAATACTTTCGCAAGGCACTGTATTTGGGGATTAAAACTGTTTTGCAATTTGGTCTAAAAATAAAAAACGAGATATAAGTGTCACAAAATTTCCTATTGAACCATCAGAACAAGTATGGAATCTCAGATAACCCATTCTGCAGCCACCAAACAGTGAACCATAGAAGCTGCAGCTGGAAAATTTTGCAACATTGTTACTGAATCCCAATGACAAAAATTAGTTATAATCAAAAATACATACCGAACATTCAAGTGAGAAAAAAAATAATCATCCCCAAAGGTGGACAACCCCTTTAAGGAATTTTCTTATGCTCTGCTATTTCAACACAATTAATTTGTATTTTTATAGGACACTTTTCATGCAAAAATTTTTGGTCCTTCAGTAATTTCATAAAATAACACACTGTTATTCAATCTAGAAGACTTTAACTTTGTCTTATTTTTTCTAGCACCTGCGACTCACATTGACAGAAAGAGGTCAGTGCCGAGTCCAACATCTCCGTTTCCTGTCTGTAATCGAAATGCTTCACTACTTCCGTTTGCACCCAATACCACTAGAGTGTGGAGCTGCCGGAGACGTAAAGTTGTCTAGTTATATAGTGTCAGCAGTTCATTCACAAGGTAAAAGTGCGCTCCTCTGTTATTAATGTGGGATTGTTGACTCATCAACACAATGTGCACAGTACACACGGCTCATATGACTGTCCACATTAAGTAAAATGGTTTCATTGTCTCCATATGCTGCTACCAGCCAAATGTGTAGCTTTTTGGCAGAGGAACAGTGAGAGAGTGACTTTAGATACGTCATGAAAGTGGAGAATGAGATCTATGTGCAGTCATGTGTTATTTACAGATGATTCTGAAACTGATTCATTTTGGTACCCTGCTGCAGGGAACGGTAGACATTTAATTCCTGGCTCTATGGGAAAAAAAGGTTTAAATCAATCAGTTCATTTTTGCATTGCCCCTGACGTCACTATTATGTCTGAGGGATCACATGGTACACTCTCCTCACTTTCACCAACGTGACGTTTGACACCCAATGGGGTCAGCTTGGCACAGCTTTACCCAGACACCTCCTGTTCACACAGTCCCAGGAAGGTACGGGGAGTGAGAGAATGTGGCCCACGCAGTCCCTGATGTGGCACCACACTCGCTCACAACCCTGACAGGCTGAGAGGCCCTTTTCACTAGCACCAGCGAAACAGTGCCTGTTAGCTATAAGCCCGGTCCATTAGAAACCAGCCCCGGTATCGTGAAAATTTAAGTCAAGATCTTGAACGTGTGGATTCATGAATCGAGATAAAAGAGCAACCCAAGGTTAAATTATATACACTGCTCAAAAAACTAAAGGGAACACTAAACTACCACATCCTAAGTATCACGGAATTAAATATTCCAGTTGCAAATCTTTGTTTATTAGACAGTGCAATGCGCTGAGAACAATAAAACATAATAATGATCAATGTAAATTAAAATTAATATTCCATGTAGGTCTGGATTTGGAATGATACTCAAAATCAAAGTGAAAAATCAAATTACAGGCTGATCCAATTTCAGTGGAAATGCATCAAGACAAGGAAATGATGCTCAGTAGTGTGTGTGGCCTCCACATACTCGTGTGACCTTCCTACAATGCTTGGGCATGGTCCTGATGAGGCAGCGAATGGTCTCCTGAGGGATCTCCTCCCATACCTGAATTAAAGCATCAGTCAACTCCTGGACAGTCTGTGGTGCAATGTGGCTTTGGTGGATGGAACGAGACATGATGTCCCAGATGTTCTAGACTGGATTCAGGTCTGGGGAACGGGCAGGCCAGTCAATAGCATCAATGCCTTCATCATGCAGGAACTGCTGACACACTTCAGCCACATGAGGCCTAGGCATGAGGGAACCCAGGGCCCAAGTCGCCTGCATATGGTCTCACAATGGGTCTGAGGATCCCATCCCAGTACCTAATGGCAGTCAGGGTACCTATGGCTAGCACATGGAGGGCTGTGCAGCCCTCCAAAGAAATGCTTTCCCACACTATTACTGACCCACTACCAAACCAGTCATGTTGGAGGATGTTGCAGAAAGCAGAACGTTCTCCTCTGCGTCTCCAGACTCTGACATGTGCTCAGTGTGAACCTGCTCTACTCTGTGAAAAGCACAGGACACCAATGTCGAATCTGCCAATCTTGGTGTTCTCTGGCAAATGCAAATCGCCCTGCACGGTGTTGAGCTGTAAGAACATGGATGTTATTGGCCTGCAGGAGGTCATATTGCAGGGATCTGGCATTGCTCCTCCTTGCATAAAGGAGGCAGCTGTACTGATGCTGGAATGTTGCCCTCCTACGGCCCCCTCCACTTCTCCTGGTGTACTGACCTGTCTCCTGGTATCTGTACCATGCTATGGACACTGCAGACAGACACATCTACCCTTCTTGCCACAGCTCGCATTGATGTACCATCCTGGATGAGCTGCACTTCCTGAGCAACTTCTGCCTCATGCTACTGTACCTCTAGGAGTGAGAGAAATGATAAAATGCAAAAGTGACCAAAACAACAGCCAAAAAGGAT
>VIAB01015911.1:4476-25765 GCA_009801035.1 Oophaga pumilio | reverse complement strand
GTCCGTCAAGGTGCCAAAACTGACACCTTGCCATGATGGACTGTTCACGTCATTGGACATTAAGGGGTTAAAACAAAAATAAAACAAAGTTTTATTCCATATTTAACTCCGTAGCACCAAAGCCAGTTTTGATTTTTTAACAAAGCCCCATTTTTCCAATGTGTCAATTTTGGTAGTAATAATGTTAAATTGCTTCTTCAAGTTTGCTGATTCTGTATTTCTTTTGTGACACTTTTACTTCATGATCATGGTAAATTTAGGCCTTTAAGATTTTCTGAATTTTAATTTCTATTCCCTTACAACATAGTTATAACACACAAAATAGTTTAAGAAATGTGCATTCAACAAACTTTGCATAAATCAATAATTTATCTTATCATAAAAATCTGCTTAATTCCGCAACTGGTAACATTGTTTTTTACACTTGAGAAAGACCCCTGTCTCCTGAGTCTCCTGCCACATTGTTTCATTTCATTCAAATATCACTGGATGGTTCATCTCGGGCCTGCAGGACAGCTTGAATTTCTTTGGAATTTGATTGAGGCTGCTTTTCCACCATCTGGACTATCATGCGTTGCAACTTTTATAAGTTTTTCTTTGCTGTACACGTCCAGGGAGATTAGCTACAGTGCCACAGGTTGATTATGTTGCGCACTGTGGACAAAGAAACATGAAGATCTTAGGAGATGGACTTGTAACCTTGAGATTGTTTATATTGTTCAACAATTTTGTTTCTCAAGTTCTCAGTCTCCTTTTTCTGTACTCCATGCTTAGTGTGGCACACACAGTGCAAAGATTTATTTAAATTCTCCCCATTTTATCTGGTTTCAGATGTGATTTTCATAATACCCACACCTGTTACTTTTAACAAGCATAACATACTTGAAACAAGGTTGTTTACCCATAGTTTTGTAAACGTGTCAACAATTTTTCCTGTCCATTTTTGGGGGTTTGTGTGAAGTGATGTCCAATTTTTCTATCTTTATTTGTCTTGTTCCAATACACACAAAGGAAATAAAAATGTGTATAACAAAATGTGTAATTACAATCATTTTTGTGAGAAATAATCTTCTGGAACAATTTCAGGGGTGCCAAAACTTTCGTCTGTTACTGTATTTCTGTGGATGTGTATATGGGAAAGCCGCAAAGTAAATAATGAATTAAATATAAAAATATATTAAGAATTTAAATGAATTATGGGCCTTGAATGAATTAACATGACATGCACCAGTGTAAGCGGACAGCAAGACACAGTGAAGCACCGAAGGAGAGACTGCACATGCGCAGGAACCATAGACCAGATGTGGTCATGTGGCGTGCATTCCAGGACTTGGAGAATGGGTGTAAGAAGATGGAGAATGTATTCCATGTTAATGGATTTACTTATACTCTCATATCAGAGCACAATAAATAATAAGTTGAATGAAAAGTTAAGAAAAAATGGTTACAATGAAAACAACAATGGCTAAATAAAATGTGAAAGAAATAAAGCGGGAAATCAAATAAAAAAGTGCTAAAGTGCAACATGTAAGTGCCAAAGTGAATGAAGAATGACTGTGAGTACATAAATGTACACAAGTGTATGTGTGTGTTTATATACATATATAATATGTATATAGACACAGAAAACAAACATGAAAAAATAAACATAAATTACTCAAAATTAAAAAACAATTATGTAATAAAAGATGAAAAAATGGCCTGTATATATTGTGACAGGGTCCCTGGCACACTGTATGAGGGGAGATATGTGTCATTGCGCATAATGTCGTCAGTGATGTGAAACTAGGATATTTTTCCTCCAGCACACTACGTGTTGGGAGGTTAAATTAAAGTTGCATACATGGGTTGGTTTTATGTGGGTGGGAGGGTGCTCACTATATCGCCACCTGCAGAGCTGACACCGACATGTGTACTGACAGGACCTGGGATGATGCCACAGTTAGGTGATCATCACATGGTCTGGCTTAAATAGCTTGACTTGAGAGTCAGTGGGTGTTGTGGTTTTTGGAGATCGCAAGTCTCCAAACAGCGGCTCCAGGCGGAGCTGTATACACCTGGTGGTATGAGCAGGTAAAACCCTCTTGGTTGTATGTTATCTTTTTGTTTTACCGTTATGCCAGAAAGGCTCTGTTTATTTTGCTGAACCTTGCTGTGGTTTACACTGTTGAATAATAAACCAGCAGGTGATTTAACACAAGAAATGTTCCTGTCTAACTTGGGAAGCAGCTGAGTGTGTCAACCTCTCATATATAAACGTAGAATAATGTATGCAATAAAGAAAATATACTGAAGTCCCATACCCAATATAACTTGTGATGGATAAAAATTGAATTTATACATGTATAAATATCTTGTAATTAAATGTTCCACATAATGTATAATTATGATGAGTCTGACTTCTATACCAGGAAAAATCTTTGAACAAATTATTAAACATGTATGTAAGTACCTGAATAATAATGAAGTGATTAAACAGAGTCATCATGGGTTTAACTATTATGTCATGTCAGACTAAATTTCCTTCTATGACAGAATCACTGGGTGCATCAGGGAAATGCTGTAGATATAGTATATCTTGACTTCAGCAAAGCATTTGACAAAGTATCTCACACCATCCTTATTGAAAAAATGACTAAGTATGGAATGAACAAGACAACTGTTAGGTGGATTCATAACTGACTTCGTGATCAAATCCAATGAGTGGTCGTAAATGGCTGCACATCCAGTTGGAAGAATGTCTCAAGTGGGGTACCACAAGGCTCTGTCCAGGGCCCTGTATTGCTCAGCATCTTTATCAATGGTTTAGATGAAGGGATTGAAGGTAAACTAATTAAATTTGCTGATGACACAAAGCTAGGAGGGATAGGCAATACTAGAGACGAGAGAAATAGAGGTTTCAAAAAGATATACATAAACTGGAGCAGTGGGCAGCAACTAACAATGGTTTTTAACGGAAAAATGCAAAGTACTACATCTGGGCAATAAAAATGAAAAAACATACAGAATGGGAGGAATAGGGCTAAGAAACAGCACATGTGAAAAAGACTTGGGTATACTAATAGATCACAGACTGAACATAAGTCAACAGTGTGATGCAGCAGCAAAAAAGGCAAATACAATTCTGGGATGTATTAGCAGAAGCATGCAGTCTGAATCACATGAAGTCATTATTGCCCTCTACTCCTCTTTGGTCAGACCTCAGCTAGAATACTGTGTCCAGTTTTGGGCACCACATTTTAAAAAAGACAGCAACAAACTGGAGCAAGTTTAGAGAAGAGCGACCAGAATGGTGACCAGTCTGCAAACCATGCCCTGTGAGGAATGGTTACATGATTTGGGAATGTTTAGCTTGCAAAAAAAAGGACTAAGAGGAGACTTAATAGCTGTCTACAAATATCTCAAGGGCTGTCACATTGTAGAAGGATCATCTCATTTGCACAAGGAAAGATGAAGCAATGGAATGAAACTGAATGGGAGGAGACAGATTAGATATTAGAAAAAACTTTTTGACAGTGAGGATGATCAATGAGTGGAACAGGCTGCCATAAGAGGTTGTGAGTTCTCCTTCAATGGAAGTCTTCAAACAGAGGCTGGACAGACATCTGTCTGAGATGATTTAGTGAACCCTGTTTTGAGCAGGGGGTTGGACCAGATGACCCAGGAGGTCCCTTCCAACTCTACTATTCTATGATTCTATGATAAAATGTAAGTGTAAACATGACCATGTAAATTAATGTACTAGTGAAGGAAAAAAATATAAATGCATGGTGCAAGAATAGTGTAACAATAATTAAAAAAATGTGCTTAGAGTTACAGTCTAAACAGACAAAAAAAAAAGCCTGGGACATAAGGCCTCATGCATGGTTCATGCCAACACTTGCAAGAATGTGTGTGCGAGCAACAGGACAAGGGGTACGATCCCCCCGTGTATAACCAAAAAAAGTGTAAAAAATAAAAATATAAGTGTTCTAACTGTGACTATAGTGAAGGCATAAAAAAATTAAAAACTTGCTAAAGAACAAATAATAATGTTAAAATAATTTAACGCAATTACCTAGGTACCGAATTACCCTTTGGTAATAATAGAAGTGCTAAGATATTGAAATAAAATTCAATTTTTATTGATTACAAATACAGAAAAAAACAAGATTAAAATCAGAAAAAGGTGCAGAATAAGAAGGTGGGACTTGGACTCCAATGTATTACTAGCATGCCAGGAAAAAACATTCATAGTAATAAATTGATCTAAGATGCTTATTGGGGGGATGTAATCTATAAATATTATTGATCATGTGGCTGTCCAGAGCCTACTGCCATGCTGCAAGGAGATCAAACAGCAGCTCTATACCGTAATGTATAACAAAACAAAAAGGTAATATATTTCAAGGGGTGTTTTACCTGGATATATATATGCAACAAGGAAAGAATAAGGTCCCTCTGCCCCGACGCGCATATTTCATTCAGCTTCTTCGGGGGCGTGTCTGGGCAGAGGGCATCATAGTTTAAATACCCCCATGGACCAATAGAAAGTCTTCTTCAGAGAAAGACAGAAACCAATCCCTGAATGGTTTCCGCACATGTGTTGGCCTGGCTGCATTCGTGATAGAAGTAGGGATCTAGCTGTGGGTCATTTGACTGCCGGCAACGTAACTCCAACCATCTGGGAGATCGCAATGCTGTGAGTCACCATGAAGAAGTTGCAATCAGCGCATGTACACTTCCTTTGAAGCATGCCATCATAGGAAATGTAATTTTAAAAGTTGTGTTTGCAGTGAGTTAAATGTGAGTTAAATCCACAGTTGGAATTTGAAATTAGTAATTAAATAAGAGGTTAGCAACTTCAAAGAGAAGACATACGTTTTTTAAAGTTACAAGTGTAAGTTCTGTCCTGGTACCCTTGAATATCACAGATTGGGGCGCTGACCGGGGAGTGAAAGTGTTGCAATGCCACAGTACAATCCTGAATTATATCACAAGAGGCATGCAGAAAACAAGCAAAATAAACATGTTTTTGTCATATTGAAACAAATTGCTGTGTGCAAAGAAGTGAAATAAATACACTTTAGATTCTTAATGAGGTTAGGTGGTTATAAGGACCACGACATCCAAACTCTTAGATGAGATTGCCGGGTATCGCTGATCGTCGCTGAAATGTCAGGACCTTTTTTTGATCGCTGGTTTCCCGCTGACAGGCACGCATCGCTGCGTGTGACAGGCGGGAGACCAGCGATCCGCTGGTAACCAAGGTACACAGCGGGTTTCCAGGCGCGGGGCTGTGCCTAGAAACCCGCTGTGTACCTTGGATACCAGCTCCCTGCATCAGGGCGCTGGTATCCAAGGTACACTGCGGGTAACTAAGCGATGTTACCCGCAGTGTCGCTGTCCCAGATCGCTGCCTGAGCTGCCTGTTTGGCAGCTCAGCAGCAATCATGTAGCGATACACCAGCGATCCTGACAAGTGCATATCGTTGTCGGGATCGCTGGTGTATCGTTATGTGAGACCCAGCCTTTACTTCCTGGGCAATCGCCAATGGATAGACATGACATCACAGCACATGTTTTCAGACAGAAGCTGAAATTGCTGATTGATTTAATGGTAAAACATGAAGTGTTTGGGTTTGTGCGCTGCTGGATGTACTCAGTGGAGTGGCAAAAGAGAGGATTGCCACATGCACAAATACTAATCTGGCTCTATAACAAAATCATTTCAAACGATATCGACGATGCACTGAGATACCCGATGCCGACGTTGATAAGGATTTGCATGAAGTTGTGATGAAAAATATGATACACAACAAAAAATGCTGTCCAAACAAATCAATGTAGGGTTATACTAACATATATTACAAATTGCCAGAGGCAAATAATCCCTAACTAAGGACTCTAAAATATAACTTTTATTTGTGCTAATAAAAAGAAACACTGATAACAGTCGCACTCCAGTGTGTATTAATTTAGGACACAGGTATATCAATTCATAGACACGTCTTTTCAATTGTTCACAGTCCTAATCCTATAGCAGTATTCATGGGTATGGGGAAAGGTGCGGCCACTGCCTATATCTCTTCAAAAAAAAACACTGTACAATCATTAGCTGGTGCTTATTAAAATTTGCTCCTAGGCCTCCCCAACATGTTTCGCCAGCTAGACTGGCATAATCAAGGGGATTGAGGCTACAATGAGCTACAATTGTAGCCTCAATCACCCTGCGATGGGATGCGAATAGAAAATCATTTGAACGACGCAAACGAGGAGAGCCAGTTGATGGATAACCTGGCATATTAAAAAAAACTACGATAGGCAGACTGTACACCGTGCGTCCCAATGAAGATGAATACTTTTTTCTTGCATGCTGTTGGTAAATGTGCCCAGTCCAACGTCTTTCCAGCAATTGAGAATTGTCAACGGCATTACACATGTCACTTTCCACAGTGCATGTCAAGCTCTGAATTTATTGGAGAATGACCAAGACTGATGTATGCATGCAACACATCACATCCAAATCTAATTTGTGCATTGTTTGCAATCATATTGACTGCCCGCACTCCTTAATTTCCAACAGAGTTATTGGAGAAATATAAATCGCACATGGCTGAAGACATTTTTCCTCGAATAGGCAAGGAAAATTCAAATATGAACATGGATTTCGCATCAGAAATCTACAACACGTTGATAATGATTGAAGATTTATATTTAGAAATCGCGAACAAGGAATGCCATTACTGAATCAATCCACTGCTGCTTCGTTCGCTGTAGAATTGTGTCGTGAACAAAATTAAATGTCAGGAAAATATGAGTTATTGCATAAATAACTGAAGCACACAGCCACAGCTGACTGTTGCATCTACCTGGTTTGTGAATGACATGCTGCCCCAACCCCACTTGGTTTTTCATTTAACACAGCTCCTCATGCTGCATTCCCCCCTCAGAGCTGCTCCCACCTCCCTGTTCAAATGTCCACTCGCCCCTCCCTAAAGCTAAACAAGCTTTGTGTAATATGATATCATGGTCTGCCCGGCTCAAGCAGGAAGTAAAGGTTTAAAGCTCATAGTTCTTTGTTTATTCAAACTCAAATTTAATAGCCCGCAATACTCCTAGAGGCAGGAAACTTATATTTTTAGAATCTGCATAATTAAAGGTATTAGCAGCTTTTTGTAGCTTGTGCGGACGCCAGAAACTGAGAAATGGATTTCTGCCCGCCCGTACCTCCAAGACACATCAAGTCTGGTCTTAAATGAAAGATAATGTAACGGAAAAGATAATCCACCGTCATCACTCTACTAGCTTCCCAGCGATGGTTATGGACAGTGGAAGTTTTAATAAATCTGCGTGCATTCTCTGACTCGGCCAGTGAGGTCAGCCAGAGAAGAGAATACATCTAAGATGCTCGATTAGGAAGTTGTCTTTTGCCTGGATAATCAGCTACAGGAAGCTGTGATTTTGTACCCCTTTGTTCTGGGAAGTTTCTCCTCCCCCCTCATCCACACAGCATACCAGTTACTGAGATGTGTAAGTTCTTATCTTAATCCTCTTATTTTGTAACTGTCTGTACTATGGTATTTTGTCTCTTTTGTAACATCTTTTGTATTTTTGTAAACACTGCCTATATTTTGTGGAGTAAATCTATAAAGTTTACTAGTTTTGTTTTCCTTGCTCTATGAACGAACCGCCACGTTCTCCGTGCAAACTTATGCTACCGTGCGAGTGGGCTCCTGATCCGATATTGGTTTTAATGTCAAACAAGGAGCTGGTGGCAACAGTGTTCTGGAGGATTCGGGAGACCCTGGCAGTGATGGAATGGAGGTTTATGTGCCCAATAGCCAGTACACAGCAAGGCAGCCTTTCTGGTGACTACTTATCCTAGGTATAGTTCCCTGACTGACCTGAGGGTAAGGGGGACACCAGAGAGCTGCAAGTTCCTAACCGGAACTGGAAAGTGGGACAGACAAGTAAGTCCCTGACATATTGGTGACAGCAGTGGGATATTATTATTATTTATTTCTATAGCACCATTGATTCCATGGTGCTGTACATGAGAAGGGGTTACATACAAATTACAGGTATCACTTACAGTAAACAAACTAACAATGACAGACTGATACAGAGGGGAGAGGACCCTGCCCTTTCGGGCTTACATTCTACAGGATGGTGAGGAAAGTAGACAGCAGGTTGATGGGTTGCAGCCGTTCCGGTGTTGTTTGAGGCGATATCTCCGGTAATGGTGGGGAGGTAGCAGGGTCATTGCAGGCTGTAAGCTTTCCTGAAGAGGGGTTTTCAGGTTCCGTCTGAAGGATCCGACTGTGGTTGATAGTCGGATGTGTCGGGGCAAAGAATTCCAGAGAATGTGGGATATTCAGGAGAAGTCTTGGAGGTGGTTGGGTGAGGAGCGAATAAGTGTGGAGGAGAGAAGGAGGTCTTGGGAGGATCGGAGATTACGTGAGGGAAGATATCGGGAGATTAGTTCAGAGATATATGGAGGAGACAGGTCATAGATGGCTTTGTAGGTCAGTATTAGTAATTTGAACTGGATGCGCTGAGGGAATGGGAGCCAGTGAAGAGATTTGCAGATGGGAGAAGTGGAGGAGTAGCGAGGAGAGAGATGAATTAGTCGGGCAGCAGAGTTAAGGATGGACTGGAGAGGTGCGAGGGTGTTAGCAGGGAGGCCAGAGAAAAGGATGTTGCAGTAGTCGAGGCAGGAGATGATGAGGGCGTGCACAATCATTTTAGTAGATTGAGGGCTGAGGAAAGGACGGATTCTGGAAATATTTTTGAGCTGAAGGCGACAGGAGGTAGAAAGAGCTTGGATGTGCGGTTTGAAGGACATGGCAGAGTGAAGGGTTACTCCGAGGCAGCGGACTTCCGGTACGGGGGAAAGCGTGATGTCGTTGTGATGGATATGTCAGGTAAGGAAGATCTGTGAGATGGGGGAAAGATGATGAGTTCAGATTTGTCCACATTGAGTTTGAGGAAGCGGGAGAAGAAGCAGGATATGGCTGATAGACACTCCGGGATTCTGGACAGCAGAGAGGTGACGTCTGGGCTAGAGAGGTATATCTGAGTGTCATCAGCATAAAGGTGGTACTAGAATCCATGGGACCTTATGAGTTGCCCCAGACCAAGTGTATAGATTGAAAAGAGTAGGGGTCCTAGGACAGAGCCTTGGGGACTCCAACAGAGAGGGTGGAATGAGGAGGTAATGTGGGAGTGGAAGACGCTGAATGTGCGGTTGGAAATTTATGAGGAGATCCAGGATAGGGCGAGGTCCTTGACGCCAAAGGAGAAGAGAATCTGTAGTAGAAGGCAGTGGTCAACTGTGTCAAAAGCAGAGGACAGGTCAAGAAGCAGGAGTATAGAGTATTGTTCATTCGCTTTGGCTGTAAGTAGGTCATTAGTAATTTTGGTCAGGGCTGTCTCAGTGGAGTGGTAGGGGCAGAAACCAGATTGTAGAGTGTCAAAGAGCAAGTTAGGTGAGAGGTGGTAGGAAAGCTCAGCATGGACATGAAACTCCAGGAGTTTGGAAGCGAATGGGAGCAGCGATATTGGGCGATAGCTGGACAGAATGGTTGGGTCGAGGGTTGGCTTTTTAAGGATAGTCGTGATTGTGGCATGTTTGAAAGCAGAAGGGAAGGTACCGGATGTTAGTGATAGGTTAAAGAGGTGGTTTAGGGATGGGATAATAGTGGTGGTGAGGTTGGGGAGGAGGTGGGTTGGGATGGGGTCAAGTGAACAGGTTGTGAGGGATAGACAAATGAATCCCTGACATATTGGTGGCAGAGCGGTGGGATTATAGCGCATTAGTGACCAGATTTGAGCAATCATTCCTCTCACTAAAATTTGCACGGTTCTTGCGAGGACGCTGCGCAAAAAGGGCCCTTTAAAATCCGTGTCACCATATTCCTTTTGTACTCCTGTACTCTTTTGTTTACACAGTGACAGCAATGTCTGCTCTGCTGCAAAGTCATATGCACCCCATTATGCCTTGGAACCCACATACTTGATGGTCCCCGTAAAAAAACACTTCACCATATTCCTTTTGTACTCCTGTACTCTTTTGTTTCCACAGTGACTGCAATGTCTGCCCTGCTGCAAAGTCATATGCACGCCATAATTCCTTGGAACCCACATAATGGATGGGCCCTTTAAAATCCGTGTCACCATATTCCTTTTGCACTCCTGTACTCTTTTGTTTACACAGTGACAGCAATGTCTGCTCTGCTGCAAAGTCATATGCACACCATTATGCATTGGAACCCACATACTTGATGGTCCCCGTAAAAACCACTTCACCATATTCCTTTTGCACTCCTGTACTCTTTTGTTTACACAGTGACAGCAATGTCTGCTCGGCAGCAAAGTCATATGCACCCCATTACACCTTGGAACCCACATACTGGATAAGCCCATGAAAATCCACTTCACAATATTAATTTTGTGCATCCAGTAGTCGCCAATAATAGACATAAAAGGTCTAAGTTAATCTACCCAAGTGATGAATAATGGGGCTTCGGTGCAAAATGTTATACATATCAAAGTAAATGGCATTTGCACGCTCACAAAATTAATTACACCACCATGCAAAGTGTTTGTTTTTCTGAACAGAAACACTTGAAGTTTTTAAAAATATAAAAAATCACATAGAAAATCACACCGAGATAAGGAGAACTGACTGTAGGAAAAAAAAGGAAAGAATCACCATCTCTTCCAACAAAACTTGATAACATTTCAGAGTTGTGGCTGATAAAAATCTCAACAATTAGTCCAATATAGAGTGAAACAGATTACTTTAAATCCTTGCAAGACGATAAATTTTACAAATGTGACACAAAATCCTGTATGTTTTCAGTTAAGCTTTTGAGAATAACCAACAATGCAGTCTGAATGACGTGATTGGAGACAAAAGACTGTTAGTTATAAAAAAAAAAAGGAGTGTACCATGAAACCTCAAGCTGTCAAACCCTTTCTTGGTTTTCAAATGGTAATGTAATCCCAAAAATATATTGAGAGCAGGATGTACTACATTGAAGGACGATCAACTTTTTGTTTTTTTTAATGGTATGATGGTTCCCTCTTTGCCGAATTATTTAATGGATTAATTTGGCCATTTTATTTGCCAAGTTTTTAACACTAAGGTTTCGATACGGCTTTAAAGATGGCTAATACTGGAATTATGACGCTTTTTTATTTAAAAGTACAAAATTAAAGGAATAGTATGATTGAATAATATTAGTTCGTACAGTTTTGCATATTTTAATATACAAAGGTTAATTACATATAGTGATTAAATAAATTTTATGATTAAGTAGATATAAAGATTAACTACATACAGTATACTTACATCATCACCGATAGACTTTTAAACATCAACCGTCTGGAATATCAGAGAAGCAACACCAAGACAGAGAACCCCTGGGAGATTCAATACACTGCATGGGCATCCCCAATTATGCAGGTATGAACACACTGTACATGTACAGGTACTCCAGTTTTTGCATCTGTCTTTGTCATCTTTCTCTGGTCTTATATAGTGATTAACACTATGGAGTAACTCAAGTTTCTCCCAGCTCTTGAAGCGGCCAGCTTTCAAGGTCAGATGAAACTGAGATATGTAATCGTCAGACAAGGGGTCATTAACCCTTAAGGTACTGCCACACTAAACGCTCCCGCTAACGATCTCGTTAGCGGCGCATACTAATGAGATCGCTAGCGGGATCGTTTTAATATCGCTAAATGTGTGCCACATTTAGCGATATAGCTAACGGCGCTATCGCCGTTAGCGATCTTCTTAGCGATTTAGCGGTACAAAAGTACCGCTAAATCGCTAAGAAAAGGTGCCACACAGCGATTAGATACTCACCCAGCGGGAGCGCCAGCGACGAGAATAGGGTCCGGAACGATTCCAGCGACGAGCGAGATCCCAGCAGGAAGCTCGTCGCCGGAAGCTGCCACACACAGCAACATCGCTAACGGGATCGCTAAATAGTGACGTTTTTTAGCGATCCCGTTAGCGATATTGTTTAGTGTGGCAGTACCTTTAGAATGTAAAAGCCACAAGGATTTAGATAAAACCCCCACAGACAGAGGTTAAGTAAACCGTAAAGTTTTATAATCACAAACCGCAAACATATGGAAGCTTAAATATTTTACCAGAAATGTAGCTATGTAATTGTCTGAATGCATTCTGTATATTTGAATATGGATTCAAAAGAGCCATTTGTATATTCGCACTACACTATTAACAGCAATCATATCTATATTCAGCCGTTCTTGAAAAACTTTACCCATAGACTACTATCTATAATCATGACAATCTTTTTGACCAGTATCTATAGGTAAGTAATGTTAAAAGTAGCTGCTACTATGTATTCCAGAAATAACATAGAGAAATGCAAGAATGTGAAGATGTTCTAAAACCTAACTGTGACCATGCTCAATATTCCACAACTGTTCTGTTCTGCTGTGTAGTAAATATTGGAGACACAATAGATGATAACAGAGGGTTTCAACAAAGTAATTTAGAAATAATAAGATCATTTTTTACATTTTCCTGTTAATAATCCAGCAAAGAAGGAACATGCAGTCTCACTCAGAAGTTATCGCTTCAAAAATTGATTAAAGTCCTCAGCATCTACAAGCACTCAGCCATCACTGTTTTGTATTGAACTCTTACCATTTGAGGCAGGCAAAGTTATGGCTCTCAAGGAGATAAACAAATATAGTGGACAAAGAAATATTTGTAATGAAATACTGAGCCTACATAACAGCATTGCTTTATCAAATTTATATGAAGTGTATTGTGTCCAATGTGAGCAACCAGGCAACCAAAAAAGGAGCTTTACAAGTGAGCTCTTTAAGGTACCTAAATGCTATGAAGGAACGTGACGAGACCGGCCTATGCCAAGGAGTGAACACGAGGAAGGGGACGTTAGTACCGCGCCGGTTGGCTCTGTTGGGGTTCCTGTTCTAGTACATGGGCAGACCATCATAAGCTCCTGTTACTGGCATACCAAGACAGAAATATACAACATGGATACATGGCTTAGTGTGAACCCATCAGAGCCAGATGATCGTGATTGTCACAGTCCACTGGGCTTATTGGAGAACTTCATGCTGGAAATCCCTCCAGATCCTGCATCTTTTCCTGATCCTGAAGTACCAAGAGTTTCCGAATCTCCTTTTACAAGGGTGTCGAAACATTCCATGGTCACCCCAAATACTCAAGATGTCAGTGCATCCACCAGGCATAAAAGTGGCTTATTAGAGAGAATGCGCTTGGTGATGAATGCAGGCTCTGCTGTCAGGAATAGAGCAGAAGATTAATCTTGCATTCTGTTTGGATCCTGGAATGTAAATTCCAAGAAGGTGGAGATGCTGGATAAGTCAGAGAGACCTTCTGACCAGCCAGAATTGGACCTTCAGATAATAATACAAGATGTGTCCGATAATGACGATGTTGTGATTTGTGGAGAAGACTCACATGTTCTGAAGGTAAAAAATCTGGTTCACTCTGAAAGGTCAACTAACAATCAGCTTGAATCTGTTCCTCCAACAAATTCAAAGGTGAAACTAGGAAAAAGTCCAAAAAGCAGACATTTGATATAGAAAATCCACATGATTCTCTTATCCTGTTTTCAGCAAAGTCCCCTATAACTGTTCGTGGAAGCACAGTACAGGCATTGTATAAAGTCCTGATGAGAAGCTCGTTGCCTAAAAGACCGATAACCACTTCTGTCTCACTTGGTTAAGGAGACAAAGAATCTTGAGTTGCCTGATGAAACATTGAAAAAACTGTCTGAAAATGTTGAAGAAGACATATTTGTTTTGTATCGTGATGCTATTATAAGATACAAAACTAAGTACAGAAGTCTTCTTTTCAATCTGAAGGACACCAAAAATAATGGTTTCTTTCAACATGTGATATTAGATGAGATCACCCCACAACGTCTGGTTCTGATGAGTCCTGAAGGAAATGGCTCACCTGGAGCTAAGTGACTGGAGAAACCAGGAGATGCAGCACACATTGGAGATGATTCAGAAAGCAGAGGAGGAAATAAATCAAAACAGCAAATGATAAAGCTCACACACAAGGGGTTGATTGAAATCGATACATCACCAGATCTAATGTTTACCTTGGAGGATCTGTGTAATGCACCTTGGAAACCAATGATTCACTGAGTTCAGATATTAATAATATAAATGAGATCAAAACAGATACAACAGCTCATCAGGAAACTCACCTTCTGGACCTCAATTGCATCATTTGCATGGGAAAAATCAAACCTTTAGATATGAATAATATGGGCCAATGGGCCAAAATAAAATCACCAATCACAAATGCCAAGGAAAAGAGTTATGGACAGAAGCTTCAATCCTCAGAGGCAGCAGAGACCATTGATTGCATGGAAAATTATATCTTAGGCATAAAAAGTGAGAACACCTCCTCATCTGAAACTGCAATATGGAAAGGCTTGATTCACATGTTTTCTATTAGACCTCTTTCACACTTCAGTCATTTGGCGTCAATCCCAGTCCGCCAAAGTAGGAATATAATGGATCCGTTGTCTATTGGGGAAAACTGATGCAGCGGATCCGTTAAGATTGCCGAAGTGAATTTTTGAACCCTGGACGAGCTGGACCCTGGAAGAGAGAGAGAGAGATTACAACGGATCCGCCACCCATAGACGCCAATTATAGAAAAAGGCAGACGGGACGGATCCGTCATGGTCCGCAATTTCGATGCAGACAAAAACCGTTCCAATGTCCGTCTACTCTAGACAGCGGACGCCAAATTCTGACGGATCCGTCGCATGACGGATGGAACGGACGACCATCCGTCGCAATCCGTCACTAATGCAACTCTATGGGGAAAAACCGGATTCCGCAAAAAAGGCGGATCCGTTTTTTCCTTTAAAAGGCGGATTTTGACTGACACCGAACGACTAAAGTGTGAAAGAGGCCATAAGACGTTCAAAGTGACAGCCATGCAAGTTTCGTGATATAGTGCCCACCTTTTTCAAAAATTACCAAGGAAGATCACAACCAAAGGCGTCATCTCTCAGGAATCAGTGTGGGAATATGTAGATCTCACCTGGCTTGCATGTACCAAGAATATGTGCCTCCTGCGTTTCTGTCCCCAGACCAGCAGTGACGTGGTGTTCTACAGTGATGTGGCTGTATTACTACCTCAACCGCAAACTAAGATATGCAATTATCAATGCCAACAACATAGAGGCCTTTATAATTCCACTTCCAGCATGCCAGCCAATACCTGCCAAACTTCGCCCCCTAGGAGGGCTATTGAGGATGAACATCCTCATCTTTTACTGTCTCTACTTTTTCCAAACCATCCATTCTGGTCTTCATGTCCCAGAAAGGTCCCCAAAATTCAGAGAGAGCAGGATCAGGATATTCCTGATGACATATTCACATCTATATTTAAAGATGTCGAAAGGGAGGAGAATTTGATGGGGGAACAAGGACACCCACCTTTAGGGCAGGAGATACCTGGTGTGGGAGAAGTGGGCATTGCAGAGCTGATAACTATTCTGACTTATCTGTCAAATAACCTGCAGAAAATTTCTGACCAAAACAACAATAATTTTCAGTCTATGCCCCAACTAACCTGTCAAACCCCATACCAGCAGCAGCCCCTGTTTGGCCATCATGTCCAATGGCACCCACTTTTCAGGCTCCTGTTTTTTTTGGCAATGATCCAGCTGCCATGTTTGATCCTTCGACCTTTTATGGTCCATCGGGCAGTAACCCTTATACTTTCTAAAAGCAATGTGGCAATAGGTTTCTAACACAATTCTTAAGGTTTTACACTAGGTATATAGAAAACTTTGTTAATGTTTTCAAGAAAATTTATGCTTACAGTTTTAAAAATCAAAATTTTATTCTTATCACAGACCTATTAAACATTTCTAAAGATATTTTTCATATTTTTCCATTGGTTAATGTTTGTATTGTTCACAAAGCATATTAAAATATAAATTTGATAAATGTTATCAAGTCTTTGCCAAGAAGGATGTGGATTCACCAATAGGGGGTACCTTTTTAAATAAATAAAGTATTGCCATCACAGCCCCCCTTGGCCAAAGATCAACGGCCTATAATGGTACAGAACACGTTCACCCTGGTCATCTAGTGGCAGGTAAGGAAGATACATTGCAGGAAACCGAGTTAAGAAGTAGGGCCAATGTAGGGGTGTGGGTCTCTGAGACTTGGAATGGAATGCATAGGCTGACAAGCATTTCACCAATGTGGGGTACCTTTTTGAATAAACTATGGCCATCACAGCCCCCATGGCCAAAATTTAATGGCCTATATATAGTACAGAACAGGTTCACCCTGGTCATGTAGTGTGAGATAAGGAAGAAACATTGCAGGAAACCAATTTAAGATGTAGGCCCAAATGTAGGGGTGTGGGTCTGTGAGACTTGCAATTATTATTATTATTATTATACTTGTAAAGGAGTGCATAGGCTGACAAGCATTTCACCAATGGGGGGTACCTTTTTAAATAAATAAAGTATTGCCATCACAGCCCCCCTTGTCCAAAAATCAACGGCCTATAATGGTACAGAACACATTCAATTCTGGTCATCTAGTGGCAGGTAAGGAAGAGACATGCATGACCGCATATGATGACTTGGTGAGGTTTTCCTACCTTTCTTTACTGCCCTCTAAGTCACCCCAGCCATCGCTGACCAGGCCCCCTTTAAAATAAAAACATTACACTTAAATTCGTTGGATAATATTGGCCACAGCGGCCAGTTTATTAACAAACATACATAAATACATAATCATACATATAACAATATATATATTCATAAACATCTTCCGAAAACTGAGGGGAGGGTTCTTGGAGCTAAAAGATCTGGCCTTTACTGTTAATGAACCAAACAAATTCGACCACCATGTTACCCTCAGTCGTAACCACCAGCTTGAGGGCACCAAACAACCCGTTGAGGGAAGACAAAAACCACCACGAGCTCCCAGGGTAAAAACCCCATCCAGAGCCCATAACCAAAGCAAGATCACCCCACCTTATTTAAATGCCCGCAATTTCCCCACCAACCACGAATGGCCCTGATCACCTCAGGTTCGTGAGTGCTCCAAAACAACCAACGCCTGCTCCAAACCTTCCCGAATTGCCAATGCTCACAAGTCTATCCCAATATCGTTCAAATGAACCCCATCCTCCCTCCAAAAATTACCCACCTCCGCTTCCAATTCAAAGTGACGCACGCCTATACCCCCATTCCTAGAAACAAACTTAGATATTGCCCTATTCAGCTTTACCCTAGCTCTATTGATCCCCTTTAATGATCTGGCCCCCCTCCATCTTTGTCTCTGAACTATATCTGACCAAACTGTAAAAACCCCAGGGAATGAAACCCATAATCTCAACAGATCAAAATGGATATCTCGAATTAGTTCCCTAACCGGTTTTCTTCCCAAATCGTTCCCGCCCATGTGTACAACCCAAATATCGGGCGACCTCTCATGGCAAACCGCCCGATTAAATTCCCCTAGTACTCCAGCCCAAACCATCCCTCTGAAACCCAACCAGCGCACTACCACCTGTTGTCTACTGAGTCCCAGCTGTCTACTGTCTGGCCTCACGTCGGCGCGTACCGCCCCCCAATGAACGAACGAGTGTCCAAAATTCCAGGCTAGCAGTGGTTCTGTGAATACAAAAAACAACAACATAACATCACCTGCAAAAAACACAGACACTATATAAATTAAGAACGCACATAGCTCAGGTAACGATTAGAGCTCCATCTACCGATGCGGCGAATTAGTGGGAACCATAGAAGTCAGAGGAGACACCCAATTCCTTTAAACCCTTCTTCAAGACAGGTACAAAATGAAAATGAGATAGGAATGTCCCCGCGCTATGACATAACAATGGTCCTGACCTGCAACTCCACACACGCCAATACTGAGTCAAACATTTGTGCGGACACATGGGAGAACCCAAAACCTTTCCCAGCACCACCCGCTTACCTCTTCCTAATTGATCCGACTTAGACTGTCTAATCCAAAATAAAATACCGCCCAGGCACAACTCCACATCCTCCGCCATCACTACCCCATTCGAGTTTTGCCAAAGAAATGCCAAATGCCAAAGAAAAAGCCAGCTGAAACAAAACCACTTCAAAATTCGAAGAACAAATTCTCTCCAAAACACCGCCCAAACGTTCCAACAGGCCGAACGAAATCGGTTGACGCCTGTCCGCGGATCGGTTACCCTTACGTACCCCCTTTAAGGCTTGCCTAGCTAAAAAAATTTTTGTAACGTCCCCAAACCTTTGCAACCGAAAACCAAAAGCTAAGCCTGATATGAATTTATTTATCCTCGAAACTGACCAGGAGCTATCCGCTAATTCCCCACCAACAATAACAAGGCATGTGCCCTACCCTCATCTGAGTCCACTGCTCCCTGCTGCAGCAACCAATTGTGCCAAAGCCCCCACGCCTCCTCGTAGGCTGCCCATGTCCTACCCGTGACTGACTCACGAATCAATTGACCTGCTCGTCCATAACCACACGCCACAAGTGAGAAGGGCATTCCGTTTCTGATTCCTCCACCTCTGGTGCCAGGTCCCGAAGCCTCTCCCACTGAAAACGAGATAAAGAATCCGCTATAGAATTAATAACGCCGGGAACATGCACTGCAGATACCCAAGCATTCAACTCCAGACAACGCAAGACCAGCTCCCGCACCAACTTAATGACTGGAGGAGACGATGCTGACAACGCATTAATTATCCCCACCACACTCATGTTATCACAATGAAAACGCACCTTCTTATCTCTGAAAGACTCTCCCCAAATTAATACTGCCACCACGATAGGGAACAATTCCAACAGTGCCAAATCCCTCGTCCAACCAACTGTTTTCCACTACTCAGGCCACTTCCCAACGCTCCACCTTCTCTTACATTAAGTCCCGTAACCAACTCCTCCCACCGCATCCATGTAAATTTTGCATTACTCACAACCTCCTGCTGAATAAGGCCTATTTCACACATCCGTTTTTTGCCGTCAGGTGCGATCCGGCGCTTTTTGAAAAAAACGGATCCGGTTTTTTAAACCGCCGGATGCATTTTTTTGTCATTGACTATCATTAGCGCCGGATCGTGCCGGATGTCATTGCGTTGCGTCCGTTTTTTTCCGGATCCAGCTGAAATGTACATTCCGGCGGCCGGACAAAACGGTCGCTGCAACTTTTTTTTTCTGCCGCACCTGCCGGATAGCGCCTGAAGCGGCGCCTCCAGCGGGCGCAAACAATACAAGTCTATGGTGCCGGATCAGTCTTTTGTGCAATCCGGCAAAAGACTGATCCGGATTCTGGAAACCAAGGTCTCTCTCTCCTAACAAGCATTTCCAGGTTCAGGACGGATTCGGCAAAAATCATGATCCGTTGCATCAGTTTTTTCAAAATCTGCGTCGGATCCGTCCTTTCCATTTTTGGACGGATTGTGCCTGACGGCACAAAACGGATGTGTGAAAGAGGCCTTAACGACCTCCCATTGTAGTGTGTCAAAAAACATTGCCACACGGCCAAATCATCCCTGTGCTCCTTCTCCAATCGAATAAAATGGTGCGGTGCTTGGACACCCGCAGTCGCGCGAGCCAACCTGCGACAAAAAATCCTACCCATAGGCATGATTCTACACGCAAAGTTCAATCGTCCCAACAATGACTGCAATTCCTTCAGCGTCAATTTACGTAACTTCCGATCCATATCGACTTCTTGCTGAAGAAGCAACAATTTGTCGACAGGTAACCTGCACTCCATCCTCTCTGAATCAATCCAAATTCCGAGAAAACTTAACAACGTAGATGGGCCCTCAGTTTTTTCCACCAGACAACGGCACACCAAAAAGACCGGCAACCCATTCCATCGTGGCTAAAGTATTTCTGCACAAAGCCGAACCCCAGCAACATCCCGAACCACCCACTCCAAAAACGTACTGAACTTCTCAAACAATGAACACGAAATCGCGCAACCCATCGGCAAATATCTATCCAAGTAAAACGCCCCCATCCCAAAAACAACCCAACAACGGAATGCTGTACGGATGAACTGGCAGCAACCGAAAAGCAGATTCAATATCTGTCTTTGCCAACAGTGCGCACGAACCGTATTTCCGAACCCACCGCACCGCCGTATCAAACGACGTATACTCCACCGAGCATAAATCTTGAGATATACCATCGTTCACCGACAGCCACTTAGGGTACGACAAATGCTGAATCAATCTGAACTTGTTAGCTTCCTTTTTTGGAACTACCCCCAAAGGGGAAATAATAGCTCCCACCACTGGCAAGGAAGAAAAAGGGCCCGCCATCCTGCCCAACTCCACCTCTTTTAACAATTTAGCACTAACAACGTCTGGGTGCAAAGAAGCCGACGTCAGGTTCTTAATAGAAAAAGGTTGGGAGGGGGAATTCTAAAACCTTCCAGAAAACCCCTACTAAGAATCTCTGCCCCATCCTGGTCAGGGTACCTATTTAGAAAGGAGGCCATCCTTTGAAGCCTCACTGGCGTCTCCATGACCGGCGACCACTGCAGACTTTCCTCTCGCTTTTTTGAAACGCTTTTTTGAAACACTTGGAAGCCCCATGAGAACTTCCGCTACAAAACGAGCTCTCGTGTTTAAATTTACATGTACTCCCGTATTTGCACTGGCCGTCATTGAACTGCCAGCATGTGCCCATTTTATCTTTTGCTCTTTGCGCCCCTTGCCCACCAGACCCTTTCCCTGACTGCTGACTTCTGGTCCCTCCCCCACCATGAAAGGACTGGCCATACCTGACCAGGGCCATGACCTTCAGCCATAACCCGATATCCTTCTGGTCCCATTTTATCTCAGGTCTCACCACCTTCCTTTGCCAGAATTGCTCGTCGTAACGCAACCACGCCATACCCCCGTACGTCCGATGCACTTCCCCGGTAGCATCCAAATAACAGAATAAACCAGAACAATTCTCCGGGGCCTTCTCCCCGATCACGCTGGCTAACATTGCAAAAGCCTGCAACCAATTTACGAATGTTTGCGGAATCAAATGGCACCGCCGTTTTTCCTCCTCTTTTTTACTATCCTCCTTCTTACTTTTGTCCAAATTAAACTTTTCCAATGGCAAAAGGGAGAATATCTCCACATATTCGTCGTGCCATATCTTTTCCTTTACTTCTTTCTTGAAATGAGCCCCCAAATCACACATATACTTCCCCTTTTGCGCGATCGTCCAGCTTAATCGACTCCCCTTT
>VIAB01015910.1:45093-57861 GCA_009801035.1 Oophaga pumilio | reverse complement strand
CTGGTTTATCTCGAATCAGCCAAGCGACTTAATCCTAGACAGTACGCAACAATTCCAAAAGAAAAAACGATGTACTAGTCCAGTAATTTTTTCAAAAATAAACAATTTTATTCAATATATCAAATAACATGATTGACACTCGTGTTACAATAATTTTTAACAACCATACAAAATGCTATCGTGAAGGGCACAGCAATCCCTATAAACTACACCGCCACTTAGAATATTCACTATTATTTATATACATATGTATTCACTACCAAACTGTAACATATATAATCTATTGCACATATGCCCAAATGGCCAATGTCATTGCAATAATCCCATATGGAAGATATATATTAATTTTACTCTAAATCTACATCACAGATTTTAACACATAGCATGTAAATTTACATACACAACTGGTAGCCTATAAATACAAAAGGTGAGAACATTCCACCACTTACAACAACATTCCACCACTTAATCCTAGACAGGCCAGGTGGGCCTTGTTTTTCACACGTTTTAATTTTGTGGTTTCTTTTCTTCCGGGCACTAAGAATGTTAAGGCGGATGCCCTCTTGAGGAGTTTCTTTGCGGATTCTCCTGAGTTATCTGATCCTGCTGTTATTTTGAAAGAAGGTGTAGTTCTTTCCGCCATCTCGCCCCAATTTGAGACTGGCTCTGGAGGGGTGTCAGGAGGATAAACCTGAACGCTGCCCTGTTGGGAAATTGTTTGTCCCAGACCAGTGGAAGAAGAGTGTGATGTCTGAGATTCATTGTTCCGCGTTGGCTGGTCATCCCGGGATTTTTGGTACCAGAGACTTGGTGAGTTGGTCCTTTTGGTGGCCTACTTTGTCTCGTAACGTCAGGGACTTTGTGCAGTCCTGTGGGACATGCTCTCGTTCCAAGCCTTGCTCTCATTCTAGTGGTTTGTTAATGCCATTACCTGTACCCAAGAGGCCATGGGGCGACCCAAAAGTAATGATAATCAATACTAAACACAATGAATATAGTCAAAAAATTTTTTTATTTTTCTACATAGTCTTTTAACAAGTCTATACATTTAGTCCATCTCTTTTCTAAACTTAGAATTCCCTTTGAAAAAAATTCTTGATCTTGACCCTCAAAAAAATCCCCAACAGCGGTTATCATGTCGCAATTGTCATCAAATTTCTTGCCCCAGAGGTGTTCCTTGAGCAGACGAAAGAGAAAGAAGTCACTGGGGGCTAGATCTGGTGAATAGGGGGGGGGTGTTCCACCAGTTCAAAGCCCTCTTCTTGAATGGTAGCCAATGCAACTGCAGCTTTGTGAGCCGGCGCGTTATCTTGGTGAAACAGAACTCCAGCCCGCTGTTTGCCACGCCTTTTCTCCTTGATAGCCTCCCACAATCTTATTTGTTCTGCGTAGTAGGAGCCCATAATAGTGGCTCCCTTCTCCAAATAGTCCACCATAATAATTCCTTCAGCGTCCCAAAAAATGGACACCATAACCTTCCCTGCTGAGCTTGACACTTTGAATTTCTTCGGCGTCGGTTCGTTGGCTCATTTCCATGTCATCGATTGTTGTTTCGTTTCGGATCAAAAAACGTGACAAAAAATTCTTCTTGTCTGCTTGGAACTTTTCGAGATTTGCTATTGAAATGTCAACTCGTTTCTTCTTTTGCTCGTCGGTTAACATTTTTGGCACCCAACGCGCCGAGACCTTTCTCATATGCAATTCATTTGCAAGGATTCTTTGAATACTGCCATATGAGATCCCTGTGACCTCAGCTACATGCCTGATA
Organism: Oophaga pumilio; assembly: GCA_009801035.1. Taxonomy (NCBI): domain Eukaryota; kingdom Metazoa; phylum Chordata; class Amphibia; order Anura; family Dendrobatidae; genus Oophaga; species Oophaga pumilio. The sequence goes on along the minus strand of VIAB01015910.1, from coordinate 56,093 downwards.
GTCACTCTTCGATCGGCCAATACAACTTCTTCAACTTTTTTCACGTTTTCTTCATTGAGGGACGTGGATGGGCGTCCTTCACGATGTTCATCTTCCGTCGATGTTCTTCCCAGCTTAAATTCCTTGGCACAGCGTGCAACTGTGGAATATGGAGGAGAAGAGTCCCCCAATGTTTCCACCAAGTCGCTGTGTATGTCTTTGGTAGTCATTTTTTTTCAAGCAGAGGTATTTGATGACAGCTCTGAGCTCGTTTTTTTCCATTTTGATGTTCACTCCTCGACAGTTCCTATTCAAATGAATGTAGCTCCCGGGAATCGTGGCCTATTTAAGTGATTTTTTTTCCTGGACAAGTGGGTACCTAAGAGAGAAGAAAACATTTTATTTTAATTTCTGCGTGCAATAGAAATAACCGATTATCATTACTTTTGGATCGCCCCTCATATGTTTAACATGTCTGAAGTTGCTAATATAGTTCCAGCCGAAATATCACTAGGGTTTAAATTCAAATTAATCGGTGGAAAGTTACAAGATAGTATTGTAACCATTTAAGTTGTAATTAAATAATAGTAGCCATTATTTACCTAATTAGGTTCCCTATAAATATCTCCATCATTAATGTCAGCAGTTAGCTTGCTCACTGATCATCTCTCCTTAGAGGGTTACATCCTAATGAGACTTAATGTATTTTCAGCTTGATGCAATATTTCCAAGTCATAAAGTTCACAGTGCATATGCAAATATTGTGTTTACACTGGCAGAATACGTTTAACTACCAATCTTTAGCACCAATTGTATTAATGTTGTACTGTTAAATTGCAAATAATCACTGTATTGCTGGTGTATTTTACCTATTAATATTTAGTAATATTTTTTCAGTCCTGAATTTGTGTAATTTGTATATTGTTATACATTTTTGTGCCCTTAAATGAGATAGTTACACCACACAAAATAATTAATAAATAACATTTCCCACATGTCTACTTTATATCTGCATCATTTTTTAAACATAATTTTTTTTGTTAGAAATTTAGATGGATTTAAAGTTGACCACAAATTTCTAATTTTTCCGACAAAATTTACAAAACCATTTTTTAGGGACCACCTCACTTGTGAAGTGACTTTGAGGGGGCTATATGACAGAAAACAGAAAATACCCAAAAGTGACCTCAAAATCCTCAAAACAACATTCAATAAGTTTATTAAGCCTTCAGGTGCTTCACAGGAATTATTGGAATGTGGAAGGAAAAAATGAACATTTTACTTTTTTTTTCCACAAAAATTTTACTATACGGGGAAAAACTACTATTTAGGCACACAGTAGGTCATGGAAGGGAAGTAGCACCATTTGACTTTTTGAGAGGAAAAATAGCTGGAATCAAGAGTGGATGGCATGTTGCTTTTGGAGAGACCTCCCACAAGAATTTTATTCAGGGTTTTTAGTGAGTATTTTGATCCCACAGGTATGACACATAATTTGATAACATTATGTTGCCATATTGAAAAAGTTCATTTTTTTCACAAAAATCTTGCTTTAGTCCCAAATTTCTCATTTTTGCAAGAGACAATGGCAGGGCTCAGAATGGAAGAGGCAATATTTGAATTTTTGAACATAAATTGGCTGAAATAGATTGCATGTGACATGTCATATTTTCATGGCCACTAAGGCACCCAAACATCAGAAATGCCCCACAAATGACCCCATTTTGGAAACTACACCCCTCAAGGATTTTATCCAGAGGTATAGTGAGTATTTTGAGCCCACAGGTACGACACAGAATTTGAAAACATTAGGTCACCATATTAAATATGTCATTATTAGTGTTGAGCCCAAGTGATCACTACTGAAGTTTGCATCAGGTGCTCGGATATGCAACGAGTATGGCGGGTGGTCGAGCGACATGCTTGAGTCTCTGCTCCGAATGTGTCACAGCTGTTAGACACAAAAAAAGTGAGGATCATATATGGATAACCCTAAGCTCAACCCTAAGCCCAACCTTAATCCAAACCCTGACCATAACTGCAAAGAATGAAACAAAGAGCAATTATAAAATAGAACAAAATTCTGACTAAGTGGATGACACAGGGAGGATGACATGCTCATGTTTGGCTTTATCACAGTGATATTGTCTATCACAGTAATCAAAAGTAACCAATAAGAAAAATCTCTGCCGTTGCCGGGTGCCGGCCAGCAGAACTCACAGTGAGCCCGCCATTTTTTTTGGGGGGAAGAGGATGCTGAAGGCTGGGGGTCAGAGCAGCAGGTCCGGGGGGGAGGCTTGTGGGACATCATTGCTCTCCCCTGACATGTACAGTTGTGCTCAAAAGTTTACATACCCCAGCAGAATTTTTGCTTTCTTGGCCTTTTTTCAGAGAATATGAATGATAACACCAAAACTTTTTCTCCACTCATGGTTAGTGGTTGAGTGAAGTCATTTATTGTCAAGCTACTGTGTTTTCTCTTTTTAAATCATAATGTCAAACCAAAACATCCAAAAGTTTACATACCCTATCTCTTAATATCTTGTATTGCCCCCTCTAACATCAATGACAGCTTGAAGTGTTTTGTGGTAGTTGTGGATGAGATTCTTTATTTTCTCAGATGGTAAAGCTTCCCATCTGCCAGGGTATGTATACTTTTGAGCACAACTGTATATCATGTCAGATAAGAAAGAACTGGTTTTATTTTACTAGCGGGCACACTTTTTTTTTGTACGTGATCGTAATGAACATTATTCATTAAATAACGGCAATCACGTGTTCGGGGACTGGAAAATCCAACAATGATTGTGTTTTCTGACTCTGGGGGCGCTATAGGCTTATTCCCAATTGCCGTTTTAAAATGACGGTGAGGGAATAAGGCCCCTTAGCAAATGCCTTTTTAATGCATATCTGCAGTCGTTAAGGGGTAAAGCAGATCGAACCACATAGAATTGAGTTTGAGTAAAATTTCCAGAAATTTGTGATTCCATGCAAATTCAAATAATCTGTGATTAGATTTGTGAGGATCAGACAAAATAAAAAATATAATACTCCCTGTAATTCACTGCATCAATTATTTCACATGCTCAAGCCCAGTCAATAAAGGGGGGGGTGAGTGATTTTCACAGCCAAAACCAAAATAAATGAACTGGAGTATTAATTGGTATACATGCAATGTGTAGGAGCTTGTTCACACAGGCCATTAACTAGACAAATCCTAAGATAAAAACAAAATTAACATATACCATTCTGTAAGTAAATAAAATGCAATAGTGCATATAAATAAAATGTGGTGCTTAGAAAACACTCTTTTTGATTAAAAAAAAAGCGTAAACGCCATCCCACCAGCCCCAAGGTGTAAACAATGGATAGGGTCCTAACCTTTAGTATTAAAACTTTAACATGTGTCAAAAATGACATCAATGTTAATAAAGGCCAAGAAGGATCGGGGCCTGACCCAGCAATGGAAAGCTATATAAACGTAATGCCCAGCTTAAAGAAAGAGAGGCCGCACCCTTACGTGCACTGAGTGCAAGATCCTAAAGCAAAGCCGAAAGAAATTAACTGGAGTATAAGTTGGTATACATGTAATACGCAGGAGCATGTTCACACTGGCCATTAAACACACAAAGCCTAAGATAGAAACAAAATGAACATATACCCTGCTATACGTAATGTCATGTCATGTCAGAAGAGGTAATCTGTGTGGCTGTTGGATCTGTCACACCAATGTGGAGGAAGTTATCTGTCACCAGGGTGGAAAATCTAACATTTCTCAAAATGAATCAGGCATAAATGTGTGCAGACTTCCATGCACAGATGACTGATGCCAATGATTAAAGTGGCCACACCATCTGTCAGCCTGCCTGACTGTCCATTGACTGCCTTCTACACAGTTCTGCTGCTGCCAGAGCCATTGCACCACAGTCAGGTGGTCATCCACTCCCTGTCTATGATGTCATCTTTACTGTAGTGCTGCTGCTAGGTCTCCCATTGCTGGTCCACACTTCTCATTGCCTTCCCTGTCCTCACTCTCTACTGTAAGGGGGATGAACGCACAGTGGGTAGGCCGGCCATTCAGACCGAAGAGCCCACCAGATAGGCGCAGAAGAGAGTGTTGGTCGTGCGGAAGAATAGGACACCTGTCCAGAAGTTGCCCTACAAGAGACAGCAGACGGCAAAGATGTGCTCACCCTTCTGAAAGTCATGCCCACTGGAGAGAACGCCGCCCCTGGAAGAAATGGTATGATAAGAATTGGGGAACCTCCCCCAGAACAAGACAGAGCCACGATGTCGAATGCCGAGAAGTAAGGGAGAAGATGTCAACTTTCTATGGTGAGATGTCTGCACTGCTCAGTTGTATGGAGGCGAAACGGGTGGAACGCCAGATTGGAACAATGGTCCTATCAGGGAGGTTCAACCTGAAGGGAAGAAAGTGCCAAATGTACCTGAGACATTTCCTCCTGCAGCTGTTGATTATAAAGAGGAAGAATTTCTTGAGTCGTCAGATGTTGACCCAGAAGTGGAACAGGCTCCAGAGATGGCTGCTTCATTGAACTCGGACGTACTCCTGCTCTCTATGACCCAACCTGACTCTACCACTCAATCTGAAGTTCAGAGTACCCCTAACAAGCAAATCCAAGAGGAGCCTCAAAATACTCAGTGTGACCATGCTGGTGATTTGTGCCTGGGGTATGCACAGAAAAATTCCTTCTGGCAGAATGTGGTGCAAGAGAGGCAGAACTGGATGAAAAAACTGTGGAGGACATAGAAGAACACGAAGAGTTCTCGCAAGTGGAATGCCGAGCTAAAGGAGAGTGGGAGTGTAAGGGGGACGACCGCACCACGGGTACCCGCGTGCCAGGGCTGGAACTGATGAAAGTGCGTCCCCTGTTCCCGGGGGGCAGCTTTAGCTTGCGGAACCTTCCTCTGGACCTAGGAGTAGTGGCTAAGAGTTACCAGGGGCAGGGCAGCACGCGGGAACAGATGGAGTTGGCGGGAAGCCGCAGCGCACGGCTGAGAGAGAGCTCCTGCTTCAGGAATGATTAGGAGCGGAGACGCACGCCCGTCCATAAGAGAGACCGACCACAGAGACTCTGATGAGAAGCCTGCCGTGTACAGGTTGGCTCCCAGATATCGAGGTGCCAATCGCTCTGTAACAGTCAATGCTGCGCGTGTGCCACCTGACAGGGACTGAGTACTGCTTCCTGAATCAACGAGGGGCGAATATTTGTAGAGTCTCGCTTAATTTTGCCAGAACTGTGGCCTATACATAGTCGGCCACCGGAGTCTCCTTACTGAGGACTCTACGGGACGTTTCAAAGACTCAATGTTGCCAGCCGGGAATGTACCATCACCTTCTTCAGGACCCCACCGGACCTACGTTGTGCTGACGGCTGTTGGTGCAGTCATCTGCTCCCAGACCTATTCTGACAGGAAAACGTCTGATTGATAAGTGACTACTTTGAGAACAGTTTCACTCGTTATTCCTACGTTGATTTCCCCTCAACCAAACCACTGTATTCCCTGTACTGCCCGTTATTTACCTCACGCTTACCTATCTCCCTACGTGGAGTAACTCTCTGTTTTATTAAAACCTGTTAACTCTTGATCTGCCTCCTGTCCGTCATTGCATCCCGCAACCTGCTCACACTACTTCTGCTGCAGCCACTGCACAGCCACACATCTACTGGATGGTTACTGTATTTCATAGTGCTAGACTATTTTACTACTGCTGAGCCTGCTGCCAGGGCTGCCATTACTGGCCCTAAACTGTTACATTTCTCCTTACCTTCCCTGTTCTAATGCCTTACCATGCTGCTACTACCCCAGCCACTACACAGCCACATCAGTCACACATCTCCTGGCTTCCCAATGTGTTTCATAGTGTTAGACAGTACTACTGGTGCTGGGAAATGTACTATATTGTATGTGCAGAAACATGAAATAGCTTCCAAAATAGGGCACATTTTTGTAAAGTACTCCTGTTCTCTCTCCCTAAAAAGTGGATAATTTTTGGATGACTTGGTAAAAAGCCTTTGTAATTGCCTAATCATTTTGTGATTAGCAAACCAGACGCAGAGCCCAAAACAGTGGTTATTTTTCAATCCTAGTTGAGAAACAATATCTACTTCACTTTCAAAACAGTACACCTAATTAAAGGAATCATTTTTGGATGACTTTTGAAAAAGCTATTGCTTCTTCATTTCGCAAAGTGCTAAGCTCTTGTTACTGCCCAAACAGGGATTATTTTTTAATTCAGCTGTATGAAAATGCTTTGTCTTCTTCTGTGTGCACTGCTAGCTAGATGGTTTTTAGGTCACTTGGACATTAAAAAGACTTTGCTTGCTTTACAGAACTCAAAATGGGTTGACTATACCCCAAGAGGAACTCTGCATGTTATTCACAGTTTTTAGTCAATTAATGGCTTTTTAGTTATAAGATAAGCCGTAAATTGAATTTCTGTGGAAAAAGAATTTGTCAAGGTTGGTGAATTTGAAATTCAAAAGATCTACTCATCTCTAGTTTACACTTTGGCATTCTCCTTTGAAACAAGTTTTGGCACTGTCTTTATCACGGAGCCCCAAACACTTGAGAAGCCTGGGGAGCTGTGGATGTTGCTTTGGGAACATCTTCTATGAGTTATTATTTGTAGGTGTATGATGGTATATGGTTCTCACTAGAGATCATATCTTTTGAAATTTGAATTTGCTAGCTTTGGGAATTTTTTTGCAAATTTAAAGATACTACAATTGTTCCAAAAAGACATGTATAACATTCTGAGGTCTCCCAGGACTTGCTCATATATTTGCTGGACTTCTACGTTAAGTGCTGTGCGCACTCTTGCTCATATATTTGCTGGACTTCTACGTTAAGTGCTGTGCGCACTCTTGCTCATATTATTGCTGGACTTGTTCGTTAAGTGCTGTGCGCACTCTTGCTCATATGCTCTTATTATTGCTGGACTTCTACGTTAAGTGCTGTACGTACTCTCGCTTCATATTACTGCTGGACTTGTGCGTATTAGCGGTTGCGCCCCGCTATTCAGTTTGCTGCTCATTTCTGTGTTGTGCTGTGCACTTCATTACTATTGCTGTTAGATCTCTGTTAGATTTGGTTCTATTTCTTATTTTGTTAAATACGTTTGCCTCAGCTTTGGCCTCAGTTTCGTTTTATCCCACGCAATTAGATTCCATAGTACCCACATAATTGTTACAATCATAAAGGTTTGTGCACATGACATCTTTTAGACGCCAGCGAACTCGCAGAAGAATTTTCAGGGAAATGTCAGTGGAGTTTTTTGGGACATCTTTTGCAGACAGCTTTGATGCCAGCATAATTTTCTTACATATTATATATAAAATAGTTGTGGTCTCTAAGCGGAAGACACCAGAAGAATGGACAAGTCACTTCTTTATGCTGCTTCATAACTTTCAAAGTCTTAATTGGTTACAAGAAGTGCCAAAAGACTGAACATATGCACAGCAAGTTGTTTTGATATTGCTATGCATATGTTCATTCTTTTTTAGAGCTTTAGCAGGCATTTTCCAGGCAAAATCTGCCTGAAAAATACCGTATGTTGTGTGCACATACCCAAGGTGCACATAATGACGCCACACAGAAAAACATATGTCTTGGGAGAATAAACTGTTGTAAACAATAATTTATGAGCATTGGCTACTCGACTGCTTCCCAGACAGCACAACTTGTGTATAAACGCTCTTGTAACTTGCTTTCTTATGAATGAGACACCCCAGTGATATTCTCTGCCCAGGGCAGACCATCAAAGCATGAGCCTCGGGGCTGTACTCTTGTGATATTTTCAATGTTCTGCCTCCCTTTGTGCTTGTAATTGGTTTCTCAGTTTTTTGCTCTAACATTGTATCTGTCAATCAACATAAGATATTACTGACCAAATATATACAATATATTGCCTACATGTGTTTAGTAAAGACGAACGGGGCAATGGAGCAAATAATTTAACTGCGCAAAATGAGTTGCTTAATTTCCCATTTAACGTTATGTGTACATATTCTTGTGTAATGTATTGCCTAAGGTTTACTATTGTCAGTGTAAGAAAATTGACCATACATGAGGTTATCACCCATGCCATTCCTGATAATCTTATAAGCACTGAGGCTGTCTTGAAGCACTATTCAGGCTGAATAATGCACTTCTCTGAAGCTAATGTCTGCCAGTTCTTGTTGGAGTCATCTTCAAGACCATTATAACTAAACTCTAGATTGGGTAGTCAAACTGAACCCTAACTCTGAACTCTGCCATTGATTTTACCTATCATTGACCTTGGCCTTTTCATTCTTTGGTACACATTAAAGTTGTCTGATGAGCCATTTTGGCTTCTTCAAAGTCAATTCAACAAAAGGCAAGTAGGCAACCCATTTATAATCTTAACTTCATTTATATTGATTTGCAAGACTAATTATCTTAGGTTTGCTCTACATACTGTGAGTTAAGCTAGACCTTTGACCCATGAGTATTATATATGTACAAATACTGTTTTAGCAAAGAGCTACTTTATAATCTGACAACCTGGACAAAATAAACTGAGGCACTATTTAAATGTGAATTGTTTTGCACTAGCAAATTTTGGGGAAAATGTGTCCAATGAGAACCTGTCACCTTTTCTGACATGTCTCTTTTGTTAAAGGGGTGGTCAGGCACCTAAAATATATTTTCTAACTATCTATCTGTACACCCTAAGCACTTTTGTAATGAGCTTTATTACACACCATTTGAGCGCATCATGGCTAGTACTATTTACTGTGGCAATCTCTGCCTTCTGCTGACATCTTTCACAGCTGGAAGCTACAGCAGCAGAGACAGAAACAGAATGCTGCCACTGCACACACATCTGCCACAGTGTCCATCACCCGTTATCCAAGATGTCTTAACAGGGGGGAGCGATGCAACAAACTAGTGAGTAATTGCAGTGCTGCCTCCTGTGACATTCTGTTCCAGGAGGGGAGATGGACACTGTGGGGAGTGGGTAGAGTCAATGGTGTCAATAAAATATCAGTTCGGCAAGCAAAAAATAATCCCTCACCCAGCCGCAGATCACAAAAAATGGCGGCTTTTTTTTTTTTTTTAAATAGAAACTTTGGATTTTTTTCACCACTTAAATAAAAAAGAACCTATGCATGTTTAATATCTATGAACTCATAATGACCTGGAGAATCATAACAGCAGCTCAGTTTTAGCATTTAGTGAACATGGTAAAAAAAACAATAGCGTAATTCCAGTTTTTTGCAATTTCACTGCACTTTGATTTTTTTTTTACCATTTTCCAGTACACTATATGGCAAAACCAACGGTGTTGTTCAAAAGTACATGTCACATTGGCAAAGCCCCTGAGGTGCCAGGACAGCAGAAGCCGCCCATATATGGTCTACAGTGGGTACAGAAAGTATTCAGACCCCCTTAAATTTTTCACTCTTTATTTCATTGCGCCATTTGGTAAATTAAAAAAAAGTTCATTTTTTTTCTCATTAATGTATTAATGTACACTCTGCACACCATTTTGACTGAAAAAAACAGAAATGAAAAAATTTTTTTGCAAATTTATTAAAAAAGAAAAACTGAAATATCACATGGTCATAAGTATTCAGACCCTTTGCTCAGTATTGAGTAGAAGCACCCTTTTGAGCTAGTACAGCCATGAGTCTTCTTGAGAATGATGCAACAAATTTTCACACCTGAATTTGGGGATCCTCTGTCATTCTTCCTTGCAGATCCTCTCCAGTTCCATCAGGTTGGATAGTGAACGTTTGGTGGACAGCCATTTTCAGGTCTCCAGAGATGCTCAATTGGGTTTAGGTCAGGGCTCTGGCTGGGCGAGACAAGAATGGTCACAGTTTTTCTGAAGCCACTCCTTTGTTATTTGAGCTGTGTGCTTAGGGTCATTGTCTTGTTGGAAGGTGAACCTTCGGCCAAGTCTGAGGACCAGAGCACTCTGGAAGAAGTTTTCATTCAGGATATCTCTTTACTTGGCCACATTCATGTTTCCTTCAATTGTAACCAGTCGTCCTGTCCCTGCAGCTGAAAACACCCCCATTGCATGATGCTGCCAACACTATGTTTCACTGTTGGGATTGTATTGGGCAGGTGACGAGCGGTGCCTGGTTTTCTCCACACATACCGCTTAGAATTATCACCAAAAAGTTCTATCTTCATCTCATTAGACCAGAGAATCTTACCTCCCCTAGTCTGGGGGTCCTTCATGTGTTTTTTAGAAAACTCTATGCCGGGCTTTCATATGTCTGGCATTGAGGAGAGGCTTCCGTCGGGTCACTCTGCCCTAAAGGCCTGACTGGTGGAGGGTTGCAGTGATAGTTGACTTTGTGGAACTTTCTCCCATCTCGCTACTACATCTGTGGAGCTCAGCCACAGTGATCTTGGGGTTCTTCTTTACCTCTCTTACCAAGGCTCTTCTCCCACGATTCCTCAGTTTGGCTGGACGGCCAGGTCTAGGAAGACTTCTGGTGGTCCCAAACTTTTTCCTTTTCAGGGTTATGGAGGCCTCTGTGCTCTTAGGAACCTTGAGTACTGCAGAAATTCTTTTGTAACCTTGGCCAGGTCAGTGCCTTGCCACAATTCTGTCTCTGAGCTCCTTGGCCTGTTCCTGTCTCCTTATGATTCTCATTTGGTCTGACATGCACTGTGAGCTGAGAGGTCTTATATAGACAGGTGTGTGCCTTTACAAATCAAGTCCTATCAGTTTAATTAAACACAGCTGGACTCCAATGAAAGAGTAGAACCATCTCAAGGAGAATCACAAGAAAATGGACAGCATGTGACTTAAATATGAGTGTCTGAGGGTCTGAATACTTATGACCATGTGATATTTCAGTTTTTCTCTTTTAATAAATTTGCAAAAATTTCTACATTTCTATTTTTTCAGTCAACATGGGGTGCAGAGTTTACATTAATGAGAACAAAAATGAACTTTTTTGAATTTGACAAATGGGTGCAATGAAACAAAGAGTGAAAAATGTAAAGGGGTC
>VIAB01015909.1:36067-50577 GCA_009801035.1 Oophaga pumilio | reverse complement strand
TTTGTGTCATTCTCAAAACTTTTGGCCATGACTGTAGGATGATGCTGCCAGATAGAGGGGGGCTTGAAGCTGGATGTGATAGCGTGGTGGGAACGCTTGATGCAAGAATACTGAAGGTAGATAAGGTGGGAACCCTTGAATCTAGGTATATTGCCTGAGTGTTATTTATTTGGGGAAGCTTTGTCTGTCATTATACCGATAATGGGGGCTCTGGGTGTCACTACTGTGAGCTTCTTTTAACCTCTTCAGGCTTCGAAAGCTGTGAAGCGGCTAATAGAAGTGACCTGACCATTCTTCTGGCGGCTTCTGTTTGGAAAAACCGTCCAATATATATATATATATATACACAGTTAAAAGAAACGCCAGTGGCAAAGACACCGCAAAAACGACAAAAAACACACTAAGGAAAACGCTCCAGGAAAAACTCTGCTATCGTTTTCCTGAAGCATCTTCCGCTTCTAAAACTCAGCGGGTGCACCTGGGTATGAAAGACGTCATGTACACATACCCTAGGGCTACATCCCGAGGTGAGTTTTGATGTTGCAGATTTTCTGCAGCGTTTCTGCACATATTAGCTAAATTAGGTTACTTGTGGGGTTTTTTTCATTGCATTTGTGAGAGCATTTTCTTACCTGAATTTTTATTGTGTTTTTGACGCTGCAGTTTTTGTCTTTTTTTGGTATGTCATGTTTTACATAAAGCTGCTTTGTTTTTGATACTTCCTAGTATTTGGCTTTGACAACTTTATTTATACATTCAGTGTCAGACTGGGCTGGCAAGGGCCCACCAGTAACATAGAATCTAAGGGTATGTTTGCACGGTCAGGAAACGCTGCGTGTTTGACGCTGTGTACTGCCACAGCGTCAAACATGCAGCGTTCAGATGTTACAGCATAGTGGAGGGGATTTCATGAAATCCCGTCTCCACTATGCCTTAAAACACGCAGGCGGCAGACCTGCGTAAACAGACATGCGGCGCGTCTTTTCAGATCGCAGCATGTCTTTCTCCCTTGTGATGCTGCGTCGCCACAAGGTAAATAGCAGAGTCCTATGTAGCGCTGCGGCGATTCCGGATGTGTTCAATGAGCATATCCGGATTCACCGCGCGTTCAGAAGGGGCCGGGGCTTTGGGCGGAGCGGACTTTCCGCTCCGTCCAAAACACCTGCCATCCTGAACGTGGAAACATACCCTTAGGCTATGTGCACACGTTGCGGATTCTGCTGCGGATCCGCAGCGGATTTTCCGCTGCAGATCCGCAGCAGAATTGCAAGTGATGTACAGTAGCATTGGATTCAATGTTAAACAAAAAAAGCAGTGCACATGCTGCGGATTTTTCCGCGCGGAATTGGGTGCGGATTTAAATCCGCAGCATGTCACTTCTTTTGTGCAGTTCCGCAACGTTGTCAGACCTGCTCTAAATAGAAATCCGCAGGTCTGAAACCGCTGGGGAAATCCGCACAAAAAACGCGGCAAATCCGCTTCAAATCCGCATTAAATCAGCAGTAAATCCGCAGGTAAAACCCAGGTCATTTTACCTGCGGATTTACCAAAATCTGCCCGGAAAATTCCACAGCCCAATCCGCACCGTCTGCACTTAGCCTCATGGTCTACTGTTGATGATTAATTTCTCTGCATATATTAAATCAAGTGTGTTAGCACTGCTTTTATCAGCACTCCTTGACATGGGCCCACCTGGGAATTCTCCTACTCTCCGGTGGGCCAGTCCAAGGCGGGATACAGTCATGTGTTGATTACATGTGTTTTTAGTGTGTTTCTGCAGCAAAATTACACAAAAATGCTTATAAACTTTTTTACCTGCGGATTTTCTGCATCTAATGCGATTCCAGCGTACTCACAAGAGAAATTGTCATGTTGTCGTTTGCAAAAAGGCAACATAAAAATAAGCACAGTGATTATGAGATTTCTATAAATCCCATTCACTTTGCTGGAAATGTAATATGCTGTGTTTTTTGCTCAGACAAAAATACAGTGTAACAAATTCATCAAAAACTCATTGTGGGAACTTAACTGAAGACATCTCTACAGTAGTTATAGAATATTTCTGGTTGTAGCAAGGTATAAAGATTTGAAGGAAAACTTAAGGCGAAACTCATAAACTGAGACTTGTTCAAACTACTTTTCACCCCACAGGCTTAAGGTACTGCCACACTAAACGCTCCCGCTAACGATCTCGTTAGCGGCGCATACTAATGAGATCGCTAGCGGGATCGTTTTAATATCGCTAAATGTGTGCCACATTTAGCGATATAGCTAACGACGCTATCGCCGTTAGCGATCTTCTTAGCGATTTAGCGGTACAAAAGTACCGCTAAATCGCTAAGAAAAGGTGCCACACAGCGATAAGATACTCACCCAGCGGGAGCGCCAGCGATGAAAAAAGGGTCCGGATCGTTTCCGGCGATGAGCGAGATCCCAGCAGGGGCCTCGTCGCCGGAAGCTGCCACACACAGCAACATCGCTAACGGGATCGCTAAATAGTGACGTTTTTTAGCGATCCCGTTAGCGATATTGTTTAGTGTGGCAGTACCTTTACTCGCTGTTTATTAAAGATCTATCAAGTATCTCCACTCCATACCACCTTCTGTTTAGAAAGGTGATAATCTATAACAGTATGTATTTACTTTACTCACTGATGTAGCGCTATCATATTCCCCAGCGCTTTACAGACATTACCATCACTGTCCCCAATGGGGCTCACAATCTAGATTCCCTATCAGAATGTCTTTGAAGTGTGGGAGGAAACCGGAGAACCCGGAGGAAACCCACAAAACAGACGCAGATGTTGTTCTTGGTGGGATTTGAACCCAAGACCCCAGCATAAAATAGAAACAGGGATAACCACTGAGCCACCATGCTATGAGAAGCTACTTTTTCACCCGGCACTCGAACCGGAGTGTGCTGCTGCCTAGAAATACATGCAGCCACACGCTCCAGTCCTAATACTGGTGGCAATGCCGGGTGCGAGTTTCTCGCATCACACTCGCAAGCGTGACAACGGCCTAATGGTGTTTTCGGTATGTAAGTGGATTTTTTCATGTGCATGGTTTATTGACTTGAAGGCCGGTGCGACACCTAAAGATTTGAATAAGGCTGAAGTCACAAATCTGTGGGTTGCGGTCCAAGTGCCGACTGTGATACACAGACTTTTTGTGTGTCTCCTGACACGAACTTGACAGCATCATATATGCTTATGAGGCAGCTGAGTTAAAGTCGAGGGACTCGAACCATGACACACGAATGTGTGAATGCAGCCTTAGGTCACTTTCACAGGTTCAGTATTTGATCAGTATTTTACCTCAGTATTTGTAAGCCAAAACCAGGAGTGGGTGATAAATACAGAAATGGTGACGTGTTTCTATTATACTTTTCCTCTGATTGTTCCACTCCTGGTTTTGGCTTACAGATACAGAGGTAAAAACTGACCAAATACTGAAGGTGGGAACGTGGCCTATGGCTAAAAGTGACCATACACATTTGATAAGAGTAGGTTGGTGGTTGAACAACCTTTGAATTAATAGTTTCACAGCAGCCATACACAATTTTGTCCATTTTTGACAATTAGATTCTGATAACATTCTTTAAGAAAAATGATTCTAGACTGGTGAATAGTAGTCAAGTTTCCAAGGTACAAAAACATAGACTTTTCTGCTGCGTAAATGCTTGCAGAAAATCTGCTACGTTTTTATTAATCTCATGCACGTGCTGCAAAATATATCCACAGTGTAAATTGACAGCAGCTGTGGGTTTCAGATGTACGTGAGAGTTTCACTCTTTGCTAAGCGAAAGGGAGAAATGTGCGGCTTCCCCGCACCTTTTTCACAATGATATCAACAGTGGTATACTGTATATTTGCTGCAGTTATAACTGCTGGACCTCGGCTCTGGAGGTCTGCAGAAAATATGCAGAAAATATGTGGGAATGAGTCGCCCGCCAGGGCCGTGGGGTACTCGGACCCGAGCCCGTTGCTTTCTATGGGGGATGTCACGGTAGCCACGACTCGGTCCGTGGCCCTGGGCGCTCACCAAAAAGGGGATATCTATTTACAGGGGATAATGTTTGTGTAGTGATTCGTGACGCCACCTGTAGTATCTGGTCAGGGTGACCAGCGCTGCGGTTCTGTCGGGAAACAGATCAATGCGGTACGTCCTTGGTCCTTTATAGCTTCCTTCCAGGGGATGCTGCTGGTGGTGGTGGCAATGACCCATAAAGTGATCACCGCCGTCGGCTTACTAGCGGGGCCTGAAGCTTTCCCACTAGTCTAGGGGCCGTACCCTGATGGCCTGGTCCTTCCTTCTTCAGGATGGGGGCCACGGATGGATAAACCAACGTCCGTGCCTTTTCAGACCCCTTCGCTAACTTTAGCAGTTTCTTCCTGAGGTGAACTCAGACGAAGACTCAATCAGAGACTGGCTGCTCTCTATTCTCATACTCAGCCTAAGTGCTGCTCCTAACTCCAACCACCCATATGTACACCCTTTGCTAACCAGGCTGAGTCAGACCATCCTCCCGAAGGGTACATCCGTATGCTCAGCTGGCATGATGTGTTGGATGTAGGTGTGGAGTCCTAGGGGTGCTTCCTCCTTACCTGAGAGTCAGGTGTCACACCTCTGGGTGAGATGCAACACCTCTGTGGCGACTGAACCCTCAGGGGCGCCGCATTCCCCCCCCGTTAAACACAGCACGTCCGCGGGCTGAAACAGAGTAAAGGTTGTTAAAAGAAACATGCAAATTTTTTATAATGTGCACATTAATAGAAAAACAATTTCGAACTCATCTTCCCTTTATGGGAGGCACTTCAGATTAAACGTTGCATAAATAACATTTATAAAACTCTCTTTAGTTTAGGCAAGATAAAGTGCAATAAGGCGGTCGCATTTAAACTTATGCTTGTGGAGGACCCGCTCCAAACCTCCCACGTTGGTCTTGGGTGGGCTGCAAGACATAATTGGCCAATTTCAGCAGACCTCATCTTTGGCCACACCTAACGGGTTTTTGTCTTCTGAGGTAGTGGTGCCGTCTGTGCACTGTAATAGATTACGTAAAACCAAGATGGAGCACCTAAAAAGATGCCAAACTATATACAGAAAGTTTGTGAGCCAGCACAGTTCATGGCTTCAAAGTTCAAAATGTAGAACACTAACAGGTAACATTATATACAAATAGCAGACCCTATCCGGGTTATCATTTACTCAGTAGTGGCAACACCAGGTGTTACCTGGTACCCCTCGGGTAATTCCAGAACGTCCGCTACCGCTGGGGCTACCAGGACCTGATGCAGCCGGGTCGTCCTGACCACCAGGTCATGACCCGCAATTTGGGTGTGGGATGCTGTGTCCCGGGTCTTGCGGCGAGTTTGGATACACACATCCCGCGTCATTCTGACTCCCGGGGGCCTAACAGGTGAGGCAGTGGGACCGGTGACTTGTATCATAGCGGGAGTAGAGGCTGGGGCTGATACTGTTGGTGAGGCTGGGGCCCGGACTGAGTGGGAGGTAGGGGCGGCTGTGGCGACCCGGGTTGAGTGGGCCTGTGCTTGGGAGGCGTTGGCAGCATCTCCATGCTCGGGGAGGGGGGTAGCACCTAGTAACATTCAGGGCGTACCACCCCTTCAACCCCCAATGCCGGGTGTAAGTGACCAAGTCCCCTAAAAATAGGTCCCTATCCGGGTGTCCCTCGGGTAGATGGGCCTCCACGTCGCAGCGGTTTACAAATACTTCCGCATAGAGGCCGGGTTCTTGAATAAACCCCCAGCCCCCATTTAGCCGGAAGTCTCGTACAACCCCCTTCTGCCGCGGCTCCCGTACTGTACCTCGGTCCCGCTGCATCTTATTCTTGTCAGCCAGATCCTTGTCTTGCTGCTCCTGGCGACGCTGCTGGGCCTCCCCCTCCCGGCGCCTCCACTCCTCCTCCAGGCGCCGGTTGTAGTCCTCCTCAGCGAGGACTTCGATGTCCGGGTTCTTACGGACTGGTGCCGGAGCTGGTACTGGGGATGGCTGCTCGGTCGGCTCACTCCGATCCTTCCAGTCGCGGGGCTTATCCTCCTCTGGAACCACTGGGGGCCTGCCGGGCTTGCTTGTAGGCGGCGTGGGGAGAAGGTCCGCCGCAGCTTCTTCCGCGGGGCCGGGTGTCCCAACGATGGTGCCAGCGTCGGTGCAGGAGTCCTCCGTTGCTTCCGGTGCTGGTATGACGGGTCGGCGGAGCGGCGGTTTCGGCTCTAGCGGTGAGTCCAGCCGCAGCTTCAGAGCCCGCCAGCTCCGCTCCATATTCTCCACTTCCTCCCGATGCCGGGCCAATTCCTCCAGCGCGGCATCCACATCAGAGCCAGGGAGAGTGCCGACAGGTTCCAGCACTGCAGGCAGCTCGGTGGTGGGTAGATCTTTTTCCTGCTGGGGGAAGGTGTGCTCCTCCACTCCCTCACACGCCAGCTCACCACCGGTCGCCATCTTTATCAGATCACAAGTCTCTTCTTTTTCCGGAGGGTCCCGCTCTTTAGTAGGGAGGCGGGGCTTTCTTATCCTCCTCCTCCCACCAAAGAGGATCAGGAGGCGGATCTCCATCGCCGTGGGGCATGTTCGGACATTGCAGAAGCATTTGGACTGGGTGGTCATTATTTTCGCGCCACAGGTTGAGCTCACGCCCACGAAGATACGCCCTTCGTCTTCACCAGCGCCTCATGGCGCAAATATGGCGGCAATGGCGGCAAAGTTCCACAAATTCTCAATAAAGCCTCTTGCACAATAAACAGTTCAGAATAGGCACACAGGACTCGGTTATAACGAGCTTCGGAATCCTGTTCGTGACGCCAGAAATGAGTCGCCCACCAGGGCCGTGGGGTACTCGGACCCGAGCCCGTTGCTTTCTATGGGGGATGTCACGGTAGCCATGACTCGGTCCGTGGCCCTGGGTGCTCACCAAAAAGGGGATATACATTTACAGGGCATAATGTTCGTATAGTGATTAGTGACGCCACCTGTGGTATCTGGTCAGGGTGACCAGCGCTGCTGTGCAGGTCCTCTGGAAGAGATGGTGTAGTTCAGCTAGTTGGTGTACCTACTACAGGTGAGGTAGTGTTCTTCCAGGGTAGGTAGATGTGGTAGTGAAGGGATGGTGCTCGTAGATGTAGCTGTGAGGAATGTGCGACGCTGGTATAATCAGGGAGACAGTCCAAGTGCAGTTTCAGGGTTTTTACTCACAGTCTGATGGGCGCCATACAGATGCCCGCTTGGCACTGTATCCTCCGGGTGAGTGGTCCAGCAACCCCCAGGTAAATTGGTCACACTTCCCAGGACTCCCTTTCAGTATGTTCCTTCCTGGCCTTTACTCTCTCTGTGCTTTTCTACTCCTTTCTTCCTAGCACCTTACCATGCAGTCCTTCAAATCAGAAGCTGCGGTCCTGTCGGGAAACAGATCAATGCTGTACGTCCTTGGTCCTATATAGCTTCCTTCCAGGGAATGCTTCTGGTGGTGGTGGCAATGACCCATAAAATGATCACCGCCGTCAGCTTACTAGCGGGGCCTGAAGCTTTCCCACTAGTCTAGGGGCCGTACCCTAATGGCCTGGTCCTTCCTTCTTCAGGATGGGGGCCACGGATGGATAAACCAACGTCCGTGCCTTTTTGGACCCCTTCGCTAACTTTAGCAGTTTCTTCCTGAGGTGAACTCAGACGAAGACTCAGTCAGAGACTGGCTGCTCTCTATTCTCACACGCAGCCTAAGTGCTGCTCCTAACTCCACCCACCCATATGTACACCCTTTGCTAACCAGGCTGAGTCAGACCATCCTCCCGAAGGGTATGTCCATATGCTCAGCTGGCATGGTGTGTTGGATGCAGGTGTGGAGTCCTACGGGTGCTTCCTCCTTACCTGAGAGTCAGGTGTCACACCTCTGGGTGAGATGCAACACCTCTGTGGCGACTGAACCCTCAGGGGCGCCACAGGAACACTCATTTCCCTTGATGAAAGAAATTTGTGAATATTATCGCTCTTGCTAAATTCTGGATTAATGTATATGTCCAAGTTAAGGGGAATGTGTTATTGGGTTTTTGCTGCCCCATCTAAGAGCCAGTGGCATAACTAGAGTCTGAAGGGACCAGGTACACAATTTGAACCTGGGCCCCCACGTGCATGTTGGTCAGATGTATGGGCCTTTGTAGTGTTCTAGATTCTATATAGACATACATGTTTGCTCCAATATAATAATTCCCATCATCCTGTAATAATGTCTTCATCATGTGCTAATGTCCCCATCCTGGACCCTTTCCTGTTATAATATCCCCCATCCTATACCCATTCCTGAAATAATGTCCCCATCTTGGGCCCCGTTCTGGTATGTCTCCCATCCTGGGCCTCTCCCAGTAATAATTTCTTCTGTTCTGCTGCTCTTCTCTGACACATTTTAAAAATAAACGATTCTTCTTACCGTCCCCCACTCCTGCGACATTCGGCATGCTGCTCCATAACTGCTCCATAACTGATGCAGAGGCTGACAGCTGATTCTGGTTTGCCCGCCATACGGGCGGCTCATGATGCTGTGCGCTGCCTGTGACAGACATGCCGACGTCAAGTGCTGTAATACATTTCACTGAATGTGTGTCCTCAGATGCACATCCTGCTGTATTATCTGCTATTGTCAGTGAGCCCTTGTCACACACCGTGTAGGACAAACTAAATGCAACACAAAAGGATAAGGGAAGGGGAACCAAACGCCAGGGAAGGGGAAAGTGGACACCCCTAGACTGATCCTACTGTCCCAATATAGGTTCCGCACCTATATCCGAGCAGGATACCTAGTCCCTTTGTGACTCTGGCGATAAGCCCTGAATCGGGAAGGACAGGATGAACGATAGTCAATCCCACTAACACTAAAGACAGTAAGGATAAATGAAATCAGTGGGACACCTAGCTTGAGTAGACTCAGAGAGAAACGCCGATGCCCTCCAAACTCCAAGAGGATGCTAGCAGACTGCTGCAGCTCCAAGCTTCAAAAAAGAAGTGAAAATAGGAAACAACACCCTACCTCCCAACAGGAAGTAGGGAGTTATAAACACCCATGTCCAGATGTGGTCATTAGCACCAGGGGAGGTGGCCACTAGTCTGCAAAGGAAACAACTGCAACCTTCTGCAGACAAATGCAGTGCAGCGGTCCGCAGTCTCTGACACATCTGTGACAGCCCTCCTCCTATGGACTTGGTCACGGTCGCACTCTCTGCGACAGCAAATGTTACGCCCCTGCTGAGAGCAGTAAAATGTAGGGGCTGATATTGATTCCAGCGTACTATAACATACTGGGCTGCTTACGGCAGCTTTGATAAAATCCCTGTTTTATCTACTCTAGATCTACTCTGTATAACCACGCCCCCACCACTGATTGGCAGATTTCTGCCTATGCACAGTGTACACAGAAAACTGCCAATCAGCTGTTGTGGGCGGGGTTATACAGAGCTCATGAATGTGGAGGAATGCATGGCAGCAGGTTTACTAGTCCTCTAGTGATAATCCCTGGCTATAAGATAGGGCCTTCAGTGGTTCTTCACTCATCCATCTGGCAGTTGTAACCTATACTTTGGATACGTAAGACTTAGATTTAGATGATCCCGGTCACGTGGCCAAAGATCTGATTGTGCTGCTGTTACAATGCAGCAATGGATACATGCAATTGTATATTTTTATGTCTGCCATTAATTTCCATTGTAAACAAACAAGTATAAGAATTACGTCATGTTTTTTCCTGCTTATACTTGTATCGACAACGGACTAGCAACGAATTTTGACCAAACAGATAGAAAAATAGCTTTTTTTGGCGTATCCTGAAAGATGACCCCTAACATTGTGTGAATCTAGTAAAAGAATAGATAAATGAAGATTGTTAGTGGATCAATAATAAATCAACCCACTGGACTGATATCTGACAAATTTGTGATTATAAGGGCTCATTCAGACGTCCATGCAAACCGGACCGAGATCAGACTGCATTGCACGGACGGACCACGGCTCTCCTGACCTGAGCGTGACAGTATCATAGAAATACATGCCGCTCTCACGCTTCGGTCAGGAGTCCCCCGGCCAGTCCGTGCATTAGTGGTCCGTGCTCAGACCCATTTGCACGGACGTCTTCCTGATTCCTAAGCTTGCGTCCCCCCATGAGACATTTCCACTGTAGAAAATCTTGCGTAAATGCTGCCTTTTGGGTATCTCCAAAATGGGCGTAATATTAGCAGGAAAAAAAATATCTGCTGAGGATTTTGCATCAAGCCCATGACAAATAGGCGGCAGAGTACAGTCTTAATTTCTTGCAGATTTCACCCCATTCATTGCAAAGGGTGAAATCTGTTAATGAAAATCTCCAGAGTAAATTACCACCCTACAAAATTTAAATACGGACCACAGGTTAATTTCCGGGTATAGTGTCTGCTCTGTGTGAACATACCGTTAAGTGGATTAGACCTGCTTAGCATCAGTTATCGGTGCCATCCTGTGAAACCATACACCCAGCCATTTATCTGCAATGTATTCCATCATAGTATTTGGGTCTCAGTCCTATCTAGCAGGGGTGCGGCTCATCAAAACTGCAGCAAATCTTGGTAAAACAGCACATGGTTTCTGTCTCTCCGGTCTGGGTAGCAAAATGCGCTAGGTCTGAATGTACCCTTATGGATTTTACCTATTTGGAATCATTTTTGTATTGAACGAATACCAATGTGATGTTCTGATGCACCGAGCCTGCCATCCCTACATATATACAGCATTTCTCAGAACAGATTGCAGAGCAGGTTGAAAACAGACTTGAAGTTCCCATGAACATCCCCTTCCCCCTCATTCCCACCCCCATCACTTCAATCAGCAAATCAAGCGAACTGACTATTCCTGTGAAAACTGAACTCTGCTGTACCGAGAAATGGCTGCATGTCAATACATGGTGCTAACACACAGGGCGCCGTAACAAGCAACACCCCCCATTAATACCCGCATGAATACGTTATAGAATTGGCATATTTAGACTGGTTTGTTTACTAGAATAGAACTGGTATTTATTGTACGGGTTAAATTATACGCCTTACCCCCATTTTCATGCTGCCACTTGCAATGTGGAGCTATTATTAAGGCCTTTAGTGGTGCAGAATGTGAGGCTGAGAACTGCGGGCCTGTCCTACTCTGTTACTAACCGGCTGCGTGGGCAGTAGGGACTGTCACTGTGTTTGCTCTCCCTGCAACACATGGCAGAAAGAGAGATTTAACCTTTTCTAGTCAAAATATCCATCTATCCAAAAGGTTTTATTTTGTGCAAGTGGCGCCCTATTTCTCTTATAACAAGCATCTTAAGTGACAGAACTATGATGGATGTCTAGATCTTCTGCCTGCGATTAGGACAGGATCACACAGCTGGATCTCTATATACAAGGATCTCCTGACTATAGATTATTAGAACAGGATCACACAGCTGGATCTCTATATGATATACAGTAATCTCCTGACTAATCTACAGTCAGGAGATCACTGTATGTTATATAGAGATCTAGCACTGTGTGATCCTGCCCTTATAATCTACAGTCAGGAGATCACTGTACATTATATAGAGATCCAGCACTGTGTGATCCTTTCCTGATAATCTAGTCAGGAGATCACTGTACATTATATAGGGATCCAGCACAGTGTGATCCTGTCCTGATAATCTACAGTCAGGAGATCACTGTACATTATATATAGAGATTCAGCATGTGTGATCCTGTCCTGATAATCTAGAATCAGGAGATCACTGTATGTTATATAGAGATCTAGCACTGTGTGATCCTGCCCTTATAATCTACAGTCAGGAGATCACTGTACATTATATAGAGATCCAGCACTGTGTGATCCTTTCCTGATAATCTACAGTCAGGAGATCACTGTACATTATATAGATACCCAGTAGTGTGTGATCCTGTCCTGATAATCTACAGTCAGGAGATCACTGTACATTATATAGGGATCCAGCACTGTGTGATCCTGTCATGATAATCTACAGTCAGGAGATCACTGTATATTATATAGATACCCAGCACTGTGTGATCCTGTCCTGATAATCTACTGTCAGGAGATCATTATATAGAGATCCAGCACTGTGTGATCCTGTCATGATAATCTACAGTCAGGAGATCACTGTATATTATATAGAGATCTAGCACTGTGTGATCCTGTCCTGATAATCTACTGTCAGGAGATCATTATATAGAGATCCAGCACTTTGTGATCCTGTCCTGATAATCTACAGTCAGTAGATCACTGTGCATTATATAGAGATCCAGCACTGTGTGATCCTGCCCTGATAATCTACAGTCAGGAGATCACTGTGCATTATATAGAGATCCAGCACTGTGTGATCCTGCCCTGATAATCTACAGTCAGGAGATCACTGTACATTATATAGAGATCCAGCATGTGTGATCCTGTCCTGATAATCTAGTCAGGAGATCACTGTACATTATATAGGGATCCAGCACTGTGTGATCCTGTCCTTATAATCTACAGTCAGGAGATCACTGTACATTATATAGAGATCCAGCATGTGTGATCCTGTCCTGATAATCTACAGTCAGGAAATCAATGTACATTATATAGATACCAAGCATTGTGTGACACAATTCTTGGCACCCTCAACTTAATATGCACACCCTTTGGAAGAAATAACTGCAATCAATCGCTTCCTATGACCATCAACAAGCTTCTCAGGGTATGTGAAGATGTTCAGTAATTGGCAGCTCTTTGGACGCAGCACACGTCCTCTGCGTCCAAAGCGCTGCTGGTTATTGAACGCAGGTGAATCCGCATTTGTTCATTGAACCGCTTTCAGTACATTGTACCCCGCAAGATGAATAGACATGCTGCGGTCTGAAAAGCGCTCCGCATGTCCGACTCTGCAGGTGAGCCGCGGGCGTCTCTGGACGCATAGTGGACATTGGATTTCTTGAAATCCCATCCACTATGCTGTAACATCTGGATGCTGCAGGTTGGATGCTGTGCAAGTGCACAGCATCCAACTCACAGCATTTCCTGACTGTGTGCACATACCCTTAGGCCTCTTTCACACATCCGGCGGGCGCCTAAGCGGCGCCCCCGGCATTTTGCCGCGGGCGCCGCGTGTGAAAGCTTTCACACTTCCGGCGCCCAAAATGCGGTTTTTTGCCGGATGGTTTCTGATGCTTGGAGAGATCAAAGACCATCCGGCAAAACAAAAAAACGTTGCATGCAGCGTTTTTTCCGGACGCCGCAATGTACATTTGCGCCGCATCCGGACAAAACCGCATGCAACGCATTGACATGCGGCGCCATCCGGCGCTAATGCATGTCAATGCGAAAAAAAACGCAAGCGGCGCATCAGATTTCCCGATGCGGCGCTGCGGAAAAATGCCGGGGGCGCCGCTAGGCGCCCGCCGGATGTGTGAAAGAGGCCTTACACCTCTCAGCTGGAACTCTTCTTTTGCAAACTGCTCCAAGTCTCTCATATTAAAAGGGTGCCTTGTCCCAACAGCAATTTTAAGATCTCTCCACAAGTTTTCAATGGGATTTAGATCTGGACTCATTGTTGGAAATTTCAGAGCTCTCAAGTGCTTTCTTTCCATCTATTTCTGGATGCTTCTTGTAGTATGTTTGGGTTCATAGTCCTGCTGGAAGACCCATGACCTAGGACGCAAACCCAGCGTTCTGGCACTGTGCCCTACATTACGACCAAAAATCCTTTGGTAATCTTCAGATTTCCTGATACCTTGCACACAATCACGGCACGCAGTGCCAGAGGCAGCAAAACAACCCCAAAACATCTGTGAACCTCCACCATATTTGACTGTAGGTACTGTGTTTTTTCTTTATAGGTTTCATTTCATTTTTGGTAAACTGTAGAATGATGTTCTTTACCAAAAAGTTCTATCTTGGTCTTAGTTCTCCACAAGATGCTTTCCCAGAAGGATTTTGGCTTACTCACTTACCTTTTGGCAAACTGCAGTCTAGCTTTTTTATGTCTCTGTGTCAGCAGTGGTGTCCTCCTGGGATTCCTGCCATAGCGTTTCATTTCATTCAAATGTCAACCGATAGTTTGCGCTGACACTGATACATGCTGAGCCTGCAGGACAGCTTGAATTTCTTTGGAACTTGATTGGGGCTGCTTAACCACCATCTGAAATATCCTGCGTTGCCATCTTTCATCAATTTTTCTCTGCTGTCTACGTCTAGGGAGATTAGCTACAGGTCCATGGGTTGTAAACTTCTTGATTATGTTGTGCTCCGTGTACAAAGGAAAATCAAGATCTCTGGAGATGGACTTGTAACCTTGAGATTGTTGATATTGTTCAACAAGTTTGGTTCTCAAGTCCTCAGACAGTTCTCTTCTCCTCTTTCTGTTCTCCATGCTTAGTATGGTACACACAGACACACATTGCAAAGATTGAGTCAACTTCTCACTTTTATCTGGTTCTGGTTTCATATTGCCCACACCTGTTACTTGCCACAGGTGAGTTTAAA
>VIAB01015909.1:5528-15729 GCA_009801035.1 Oophaga pumilio | reverse complement strand
TGATTAGTGAATGTGATAGGCCGCTCTGAACAGCTGTGTTTTGTTTATCCCAAAGGGATAAACAAATCCTTTATCCCAAAGGGAGTCCATAATATTGTTAACATTCCCAATAATCAAGAGCGGAGTACCCTCATTAGACGCAGACAAAGCCAATATTTTTTGCGTAACCTCTACCAGAATATGGAAGCGGGACGTAGACGGAAACGATGGATATTGCTGTATCAAATATCTTACCTGTTAAATATACAAATCGTCCTTCTGCATCTATATCTACTTTAATTAGGTTAAACGGTAAAGAAGCGTGAACCATTATAGAGACTCCCGTAGAATATGAAGAGATGATGGAGTAGTAACTCGCCTGCATCCATCTCTTCCTCATAGTATAAGGCCTCTCTTTTGTGAGGTGTGTTTCTTGCAAACATACTATAGAGGGAGTTTGTGATATATATATTGAAGGATCGCTGCTCGTTTTGTCCCATCTGAAAGACCTCTGACATTCCAGCTTATAATCTCAATTGTTCCAGACTTTATTGCTAGGATCATATATTGTACTTAGGATCCTGTTGTGAATGCCATTACATTGTGCCTTTACTATATGCCAGTACCTTCTCTCCCCCCGAAACAGTGGAGTATTGTTTTCCTCTCTTGCCCAGAAAGTAGACAATACTCCTAGTGCAGTTAGCAGGACAGCAGACTCTTACACAGTTAGAACTGAGGTAAACTTCCTGCCATTAAATCTATCTCTGTATATGCTTCAGTATATGATACCACACCAACCTAAGTAAAGTAGTAAGGAGGGAAAAGAAAAAACATTATAATAACTTTAAGTCTGATAGCTACCCCATCAGGAATACCTACTATATAAAGTCATTAGCATGAACCCGCAGCCCTGCTACATCTCTTTCCACCACTCTCTTTAACTACTCAGCAGCTACAGGTGGCATCATGACGTATTTGTCCGTCATGTTGATCTAGCCACTTCATGGCCTCTTCCGGACCTGGAAAAAAATGGGTTTCTTTCAGAGCAACCAATCGCAGAGGAGCTGGATACATCATGGAATATGACAATCCTAAGTTCCTTAGGCGTCTTTTAACCTCCGAGAATTTCATCCTTTGTTTTTGCACCTCAGTGGAATAATCTGGAAAGATTGAGATCTTATGTCCGTTAATAGAGAGATCAGTCATATCTCTGGCCTTCCTCAGTATAGTGTCTCGATCCCTGTAGTGCAGAATTTTTGCCAGCATTGGTCTAGGAGGGAGACCCGGTGGCAGGTGTCTGGAAGGGATCCTGTGGGCTCTCTCCACTGCAAACAGTGCAAACAGGACTTTTGAGCCAAATTTGTTTTTAAGCCAGTTTTCAATGAATTCAGTGGGAGTGTTCCCTTCTGTTTTTTCGGGAATCCCTATTATTCTCAAATTATTCCATCTCAGGCGATTTTCAAGGTCGTCTGCTTTAGCAATTAATTCAGAAATACGCTGGACTGACCTCTTCTGGATCTTTTAACATTGACAGTGTCATCCTCATTTGTGCCCACTCTCTCTTCCACTGCACTTGTCCTTCCTGTTATTGTTTTAAGATTTGCTTTGATATTAGAAATGTCCTCTTTAATGCCACCTTTTTGCTGAGTCTGAGAACTTAATGCAGGTTTGCAAAAGGATACCACTGCAAATACATCTTTAATAGTCTATTCTGGTGATTCTCCATTCTCCTCAGCTTGCTGCATAGAGTTATCTCCCTGTTTATCAGATGCTGCAGGCTCTGCTGGGAGCAGTTGTTCCTCTCCCTCCTCCTCTGAAAGTTCATCATCAGCAGGGTGCAGCATATTAGCAGCCTCATTCTCCAAGTGAGCAAATGGCTCCAATTTAGCAGCCACTTCAAGCCTCTTTGCAAGGGCTGCATTAGCCTGTGCAGCCCCTACCTTGGCATCGGCGCCATCTTGATGCTGAGTGCTTACCGTGGCCCCAGGATCCTTCTGCCCTTTTCAGGTCATTCTGCCTGCCAGCACACTCAGATGATTGATCCTTAGCCTTGTCCTGGTGTGTTAGATAAGTGTTTCAGAGCAGAGATCAGGATAAAAGCTATAAATCTCAGCAGGAGTTCTATGTGTACACCAATACCTTAATGAAACTCTACAGAACTTTAGGTTGGTTGTGCTGTAAATGATTCACCAATGTTGTGCTGACATCCACAGTCACCAAATCTAACACCCTATGACTTCTTTCTGTGAGGCTACATCAAGGACTCAGTGTATCTACTCTCCCAGCCACAGAATCAGAATGACCCAAGACAACGCATAACTTAAACTGTGGAGTCCATATCCGAGGATGTGCTGGCACACGTCTGGGCAGAACTAGACTACCGCCTAGACATCTGCCGTGCCACCAATGAAAATCACTTTGTAAATGATTCACCAATGTTGTGCTGACATCCAGAGTGACCAAATCGAACACCCTATGACTTCTTTCTGTGAGGCTACATCAAGGACTTAGTGTATCTACTCTCCCAGCCACAGAATCAGAATGACCCAAGACAACGCATAACTTTAACAGTGGAGTCCATATCCGAGGATGTGCTGGCACACGTCTGGGCAGAACTAGACTACCGCCTAGACATCTGCCGTGCCACCAATGGAAATCACTTTTTAGTGTATAGATAAAGCTTGGATTGGTAAGGTGTCTTTTCATGGTAATACACTTGTGTTAAATTATGTTGGTTATGAACACCTAGGCTACAATTTTGCCCCATTCTTTTTGACTCACCCTATGTGTATGTGATATTTATCTATAACAGAGAGATTAGTCACCCTGTGTGTAATTTTGGGTTGGCATAATTGCTGTTCATGGCAGGGACACTTCTATTATTCTGTAGTGATAGCTCTTGGGCCGGGTCATTGAGAAGATAAATGTAGCGGGGTACATATGTTTGAGTATGAGCCCTGAGCGATGCCAGGGTATCCACTTGGGCCTGTGACGTACATTATAAGGTCTTATATAAGATATATGTTATAGAATCATTTCTTTACCTGCTTATTTTATTATCTAAAATGTAGTAGGAGCAAAGAAGCTGGGGGATGATAATGGGGGTTGGTAGCATCTCTGGAGTAGGAGTCTGTCGCTGCTAGTGAGATCTTGTCACTATGTGTGCACGTGATTAGATGTGTGGAGTGATGGAGGGAGGGGTCGCCCCAGCATGATCATGCATGTTCGGAGCTCAGCGTTGCCGGGGTATATGCGTGTGTCTGTGTGCGTGCTGTGGAGGCGGAGGGAGAGCTGCTAGAACTCCATTTCTGAGGGAAGACCTGTCAACGCTTGTGAGTGTCATTGTGTCACAGGGAGTTGAAGGCACTGTCAGAGTATGTCTTTGTGCTCTTCTTTTGTAAAATAAAGCAGACATTAACTCTTTTATATATACAGGATAGAGCTGCTGTAAAATTCACTATATAGCCTGTACTTAACAGGCGATAGGTTATTGATAATCCTATCACCTACATGTCAAAATGACGGTCTTCATAGCCGGTAACCATAGCTTGTCCCCATCCTTCAGCTGTCAACCTGACAGGTGATGGAGTCAGAGCATTACCTGGAAACACCACGGAAATACTATTCCTACACAGCAAGCCAACCCTGAGGGGCATTTTTCTTGCGGTATGTTATTTATTTCAGCTGGACAGCAAGCAGTGATAGTTACATGAAAGAACTCCAACAGGAAACAAAATGGGGGGCATTTAATGCATTGAAAAGAAGAGTGATCAGAATGAACCCCTTTTTATAATCTATGCATTTTTACATGAAAGTCAATGTATGGAAAAATAACACCTGTCAACTTTTTGGTGACAGTATTATGGGAAAAATATTTCAAGTGCAAAAATGGGGTAAAAAAAATGTAATTTTGCCATTGTTTTTTGCATTTTGTTTTTTTTAATACATTCTTTGCACTGATTTCATCACCATGTGCGCATTGATAAGAAATGAAAGACTGTTTATCTATATGACATACCGCCTTGAGGTATGACAGTGTTAATAAATATGGTCCTCCAACTGTGGGGGCCTCTTCTAATACTAATGCCTTTATAAAAATATACAGTAAACTTTCCACTGTCCTGTATTGTGTTGTTGCATCCATTTTCTTACTCCTTTAAGATGCATTGGATGTGTTGTTAGCATGCATTTGCCATAAGCCCTTCTACTTAATGGAAGTGGCAGTGCTCCATCATCACAAGAGCCTGAATATCCAGTGTTGTCACCTACCGCCACATTGTTTACTAAGGATCTACCGCCATGCTGCTGCCTAGAAAACGACATGGCTATAAAATTATTCAGAAGGGAGTCTGAAACACGGAAAGACTCCCTGGTGAATAATTACAATGGGAAAGTCTGTTCTGTACCAGAGTCTCTCTGTAATAAGCAGAGATAAAAATAAATGTGTATTGTACATTGGCGAGGTGGGCTTCGAGTATTTGCAGATTTTTTTTTCCCAGTCTGCAGTAGGTGTGACATTTTTGTGTTTCTTCTCCCAATTGGCTACAGTAGGAAAAAAATGTAATGTTTTTAGATGAGCATCAAACCTTTATCCCCTTTCATGACTAGGCTATTTTCTGGGGGGTGGTTTGCGCACTCGTGCCCTCCTCCACCCCTTTCAAGAGCCATAGGTTTTTTTTTATTTTTCCCTCAACCTTGCTTGCTGTGTTTGCGGGATGAGTTGCAGTAATGAATAGCACCATTCATTCTACCATGTAATGTTCTGGTTTTTACGGCATTCATTGTGTTGTTAAAATGCCCTGACAGCATGATTCTTCAAGTCAGTACGACGACAGAGATACCAAACTTGTAAAGGTTTTTATTTTATTTACTTGAGGAAAAAAATACAGAAATTTGTGTCGCATTGAAGCTCATCAAGAGAATGCCAAGAGTGTGCAAAGCAGTAATCAAAGCAAAAGGTGGCTACTTTGAAGAACCTAGAATATAAGACATATTTTCAGTTGTTTCACACTTTTTTGTTAAGTATATAATTCCACATGTGTTTATTCATAGTTTTGATGCCTTCAGTGTGAATGTACAATTTTCATAGTCATGAAAATACAGAAAAATCTTTGAATGAGAAGGTGTGTCCAAACTTTTGGTCTGTACTGTATATCTATATATACAGTATATACAGTATATACACACACATATATTTTTTTATTCCTTGAACCTGCATTTGTTTTCTCTATATACTGCAATGCGATAATATAGTACAAAGTCCACAAGAAGAAGAAAAGAATGCGGCACAGCCCCAACTTTCAATGTTGTGAAATGGGTCACAAACATATGGCTGTAATAGACACCTTGCTCAATTGAACGGGGTGCACATCAAAAAAAGTCCAAAATGCTTGCAGTCAACAAATACGAAAAAAGATATATGACACTCACCGTCTCTTAAAATTCTATTCTTTATTGAGACATCTAAAATTGCAGAGGCAGGAGAGTTCTCAGTATTGTGTCAGGACGACGGCCGTTTCGAGCAAATGTGCGCTTCTACGGGACCCGTCGTCCTGACACAGTATCTACTGAGAACTCTCCTGCCTCTGCAATTTTAGATGTCTCAATAAAGAATAGAATTTTAAGAGACGGTGAGTGCCATCAATCTTTTTTTCACATTTGTTGATAATATCGCACAGTATTGCAGTGTAGAAGGAAAATCACAGTCTCCTATGAAGTTCAGCCTGTGACTGGGCTTCACAGGAGTAATGACGTAGCAGCCATGGAAGCCTTCAGCTATTTACGGCCTCCATGGTAACCTATTGATACTCCACAATTGTGTAAGAGGAAGAACAAGATCGGGAGTACCTTTCTCACACCACCGGGGCTGTCACCAATGTTGTAAGGGGGAAGACTTTCAGACAAGGACCGACCCTTGCATGTGACTGCGGCTGGCGGGGCCACATTAAAAAAGGGCTGCGCACGGGAAATGGGACAGAGTCGAGACGGGAAAGCTAAGCGGACAGTCAGGTGCAGTGTCGGCTGTGAGAACAGAGCACCCCGTAAGCGCAGGGTGACTTGACTCATCTGCGTACAGTTCCGCTGAAGGAGGACTACAGACTGTCTTTTCCCCGCTTTCCTCCGTGCCGGGAAGTGACTCTCATTTGACGCCAGAGACTGTAACGTGTGCGCGGCGCAGTAAGCCACGTGTGACTAGGCCAGAGCCTATTGACCAAGTATCCGAATACACTGCGGAGCGAGGCATTGCTCCAGCCGTTCTCTGTACTGAACTGAGCACAGTCTGTGGCCTTCGTGATTGTGGAGGCTCCCCTCATTCTTCAAGGACTCTTCCCCGGCTCTGTGGATTGGAACCTCATTCCCTACAGACACCTTCGAAATGTCACGTGCCGCTGTTGTTGGTGCCACCGTTGGAGAACCGAGACGCTGCAATCAAGAAGTCTACAGACTGATAAGTTTTTCTGCTTTTTTCCTATTGAACTATCGTTCACCCCTGTCCTACCACTTCCGTGTTCCCAGTTATGCCCAAATCCCTATTACACTCCCGTGTCCCTTCACTCCCTGCGTGGAGTATACGTGTTGTTAATAAATCTGTTAACTCTTGATTTGCCTCCTGACCGTGACGACATCGCACGTACCTGCGGTTACTTCAGTTGCATTGCAGTGGGGTCAATTGGCTCATGAAATGGTGTACCCCTCGGACAGTTACCATTAAAGAGGTAATCCCATCTCCAAGATCCTATCCCAAAATGTAGAAGGTGTAATAGCAATAATATTAGCAAATACATCCAATTATAAATGTAGTATAGTTCTTCTGATTTGCTATGTTGCTTACCCAATGTGCAGGGCATTGCAGTAGATTACGTATCCATTATTATTATTAATATTATTAGTACATTTACTGCATATTGAGATAGGATCTTGGAGATAGGAATAACCCTTTAAATGATGCTGTCAAAGAATGCAGCTGTGTGTAGTGTGGGCTCAGCTTATGTTCCCATTCCATACACAGACACCGATCAAAGGACATATTAGTACACCCTGTGTCTTGAAGGGGCTCAGCAAGCAATGTAACAGTACTGCTGTACAATGTCTTCCATGGTGCTGCTTCTGTCTGTATGCTACTGAAAAAGAAGAGCAACATGGGAAGCTTTGGGTTCATATAGCACAAACTATATATATGTCCAAGGGCATTAACTACACTCCCCTAGAACCCACATTCCTCAGCCCTTAAACTCTCACAACAATCCTACAGCACATACTGTACAATCCTATCCCTACGTCGAGACAATAAGAAGATCTCTCTAATTGACCCAGAAGGCTTTTTACCGGGGCTATCTTCCAATCGATTTCTGGGTAGAAGTAAATATCACTCTGTTCACTTTGCTCATGTACTAACGCATCTTTAATACCCCTCAACGAGATATTTCGGGACTGCTCTATCCCTCAAAGAGCCGACTATGACTATAGACAGTTGCAACATTTCTATTTCCATGTAAGAAAAGATAGATGGCTCAATAGGGATCTTACAAATGTTGAAAAACTGTGCCTGTCGTTGTCTTCACCCTTGCACTCCATCTCATTGCGCTATAAAAACCTACGGTAATAGCCCATACTACAACTGTCAGACCATCCTATTGCGATGCATGGGAAAGAGAACTGGGCAAATCTTTTGAAGACTCACAATTGGCTAAATGTTTTCAATTTGCTCACAAAACGTCACTTGCAACCAAAGCTCAAGAGACCTCCTTTAAGATCATCTCCAGATGGTACCGGGTTCCCGTATTACTTCATAAGTGGTTCCCCGCAGTATCAGATAGATGCTGGAGATGTGGAGTGGAAGAGGGGACGATGACACAAATTTGGTGGAGCTGTCCCATAATAAAAGGTTTCTGGACTCAGGTAATTCAGACTATTAAAAAAATGACTATTCTTTCTGTGCCCAATTCTCCTGAATCTCTTTTGCTCTTTATGATCCCAACTAGTTTCACCAGATACAAAATGTTGTTAATAAGCTACCTTATACAGGCTGCGAAGAATATCATTCCTCGTCACTGGAAAAGTACTTCACCTACTCTGGAGGAATGGTTCTGTGAAATAGCCCTTCTAAATAGGATGGAACATTTGATTGCCCAATCCCCCACTGACTGTGATAGATACTGTGAGACTTGGAGAGACTGGATTGAATTCAAAGAATCCGATGCCTATGGCCTTACATGAGACTGATGGGATCCACCCCTTTCTCCGGTGCATTTCTTCTCTGTCCGGATTGTGCTCCGCATTGGTTCATGCCTGGCTACGCTATGTATGGTTTCCATTGGATTTTAGTAACTCCATAATTGCATTACTGATGGCCTAAAACGTTCCCTTCCCTCCTTTTTCTTCCTATAACTTGATGTTTTATTGGACTTTTTTCCTATATTCTATGATATATTGATGCTAATATTGTCCTAGTTATTCTTTTCTTTTTGTTGTATTTTTGTGATTGAAAATTATTTAACCTTTCACTAAAAAGAATTTTGAACAGCAAGAGCAGGAATGCCTCTAATTCTGTAAACTATGAATAGGAGATCATAGCAGATAGTCTCCACCCTCCACGTCAGAGACAACTGAAAATTCGAGATAGAATTTGCAGACAGAAAACTGGTGAAAAAATGCAGAATACAAGTAATATAACAACCAGAAATAGTGTTATTCCTCATCTACTACAAACGAAAGCTTTTTCCGAAAAGTCGCTTGAAACAGAATCCATTTTAGATACTAGAGAAAGTAATTTCTGGAAAATTTACTATAATTATTAAATTGTATAAAGTGTTGGCCATCAATGGCTTTTCTAATTTCCCCTTCTCTGCTTAGCCTTTCTTTCTCTCTTTTCAGATAAGGTGCTCCTGAAGCCGGATGATGGTTGTATCTTCACCACGTTGGGCATAAACAGCCACCTGTTCGCGTGCAATCGAGAAGAGCTGCGCACTTTGGTAAGAGAAGTTTTCAGAACCAGTTGGCAACAGCCTTGGTGCTCTAGATCTGTTACTTAATAAGTATTGGGTGTAACAACAAAGGTTATCAGATTTGTGTTTGGTGGCAAGTCTTGGAACACGTTATGTAATAGGATTTATTAGGCGATTTAGGTTTTATATTCCTGACGTGGTACAAGGCAAAGATGACCTGAAAAACCAGATCCAAGACCTAGATCTTCAAGTCTTTGAAATCTGTGTACAATGTAGTCATGAATATGGTATGTCACAGCAAATCTTTGACAATATTTGAGCAAGAACCATTTCAGCGGTTATGTAAAAGGGAATAGGGGTATTTTTTTTATTTAAATGGATGTATTTTTAACTAAAAAATAATTTTTGTAATGGAGTCTGATTAATAATTTTGCACAGTTTGCCTTCTATAGCCTCTGTTCAGTGCTGGGTGTAGAATGACTTAACCGAGAATCCATCAGTGATCTCATGATCTCATTCGGACAGTCCAGTGAGAGAGTTTTTAACTCTTCTATCTGACTATTTCTGAGCTACTCTCATCTTATTTATAACTAAAGACCACATAAAGGTTAATTGTGCAGGGACACATAAAGCCCATAAGAGCCAAACTGTCCAAAATGTTAATTTCTAGTGAAACTAACATGCAGAAATGATTTTTAGCCCAAAATACATGTGTTTAAGTAAAAAAAAATGTTCCCAGAGGTAGACAACCCCTACAATCACATGTCACAAATGCATTTGGTTTTTAGGTTCCTTTACCAGAAGAGGTTCAGTTGCCACCTGAGGATTCTCATATTCATCGGATTGAGGCAGAAGATCTTGCCAATCACCTCGGTGCTTTTCACTGGGAGCTGTTCAGCTGTGTACATGAGGTGAGGTTGTTTTATTATGTAATTGTTGGGTCCTGGTTGTCATCTCCTTGTCATTGTATATGAGCTAAAGCTACCTGCAATTCACCCCAATGGAAGCTACAGCACTGTATCTCCAGAAGAACATGGAGAACCAGCACGTCACCCATCGACTGCATCTTCACTTACCAATCATTGGCTCGAACATACTTCAGTTACGCCACAAAAATAGACAAAGGCTGTAGCAGCACCCACCGATATTCTTGTGCCTAATATTACTTTACAGTAGACTAGAACCTAAAGCCTTAAGAAGATGATTGTCCATGCCCTAGGGTATACCTGTTTTCCATATGTGTACACTTTTCTTAAAGCCACTTTTAGGCCGGGGTC
>VIAB01015905.1:38530-57788 GCA_009801035.1 Oophaga pumilio | reverse complement strand
AAGCTGTCAGCGCTGCACTGACAGAGAGACTTGCTGATCATGCAATTAAAAAAAATTAGTGGACAACCTCTTTAATACAACTATCAAGAGTTAATACAACAAAAGTCCTGTGCTTCCTCAATCTAAAGGACTCATGGACAAGAAGCAAACATGCATGAAAAACAGACATGAACATGTAGACATCCTACAAGCCCCTTGCCACATGTGTATGAAATTGAAAACATATTGATTTACAATATGGTCCCATAAACCCCTTATGGTGGCTCTGAATAACTTAGAGGTTGAATAAAGTCAAAACATATCTAAATACATGAGCCCTTAGGAAAAAATAGAGAAAAATTATTTAAAAAAATCTCTTGAATCCTAAAACATTTGGTGTTTTTTCCAAAACTGTTCTAATATTAATTTCTGAATAATGAGTAAATTAATTTTGCAAAATGCATAAAGCTCTGGATGCGTGTTTCCCAGCCTAAATTTGGTAATAATTTACTGGGTTACTTTATTGAGGTTTTTTCTTCTATAAAGTGTTTCTTATAAGAGTACTAATTTTATAATCCAATGACTTTTTTTCAGCAGAGTGGTTCTTTTGTGTTGACATAAATGGTAACAATAGTACCAATTTGTTTTTGGAAGTTTTTTGAACACAAATATTCTTTTTAGTACAAGAAGTTGGATTTGCAACAATTTTGTTAAGCCATTTTGTAAACAGAGACACAGTACTTTATAGCATTGCTAAATATAAATAGCCAGTGATTAATGCAACAAATTGTTACATAATTATCAGATGGACAAATCTGAAAGAAATGCTGTTATTATAGATAATACTGTGCTATTTTTCATAATTAGTACCTACTAATTACAATAAATGAAAATAATCTAATTAAATACAGCATGAAATATTCTCCTTTTAAGAATTCTTTTAGAGCTTTGCAAGCAGACACTTTTTTGAAAATCACACAAGTTGAGCACGCTTTTGAAAGAAAACAATGGAAATAAAAAAAGCTATCTAAAATCAAACACAAATGTCAAAAATAAAATGAGACTTAATATAGATTTTTATCTTTTACAATATACAATATACTGTAATATTTGGCTGTAGTGTTAATTAAGCAAAAAGGAGAGAAAAAAATGCCTTGAAAAATGTTAATATGCCTTGCTGTTGAAGTCATTATAACTCAATTATTTCCATTTGAACGTTTTTATATATTACAGGCACTTCATAGTATTGCTGATCGGTCTCAGTCCAGGCACTCGGCCCCCTACGATCAGTTAAAACACCTCTCTGAAGTCCGCAGCTCCAACACGATCTGCACGCACAGAGTGGACTATGGGTTCAATAGTATGTCTGAGTTTGTATCTTCATTCAAAAATAGCTGTGTGTGTACCTTTAGACTTACTATTGAGCTAATACACTGCTCTGTGGGCACAGCTTACCCAGGATCTGCATATTTCAGAGCAGTGTTTTTACCGATCGATAGGGGTTTCAGAACTCGGACCTGAGCCAATAAGAAACACTATGCAGCACCTGTAATATTGAAAATTTTTTATAAAATTACAGTTACACTTTAAAAGGAACCTGTCATGTCAAAAAATGCTATTAACCTGCAGATATGGTGTTAATCTGCAGGTTAGTAGCGTTTTAAAGCTGTGTGGTCGTCGCACTGAAAGCCCAACTAACGAGAGGAAATTAACTTCCCGATCTTCATGGAAACCTCCAGCTTTCAGTCATAGAGGCGCAGCTTTGCTTTTTGACATGATAAGTTCCCTTTAAAATACCAGTATAGTGATTTTTTTTAATTTGCCCCTTTTTTTCGTATCATGTGTGTAGTCATGTAGTAACAAAGTCACCGATCACTGTCTACTCCGAGTGGCATTTCAGCGGCATTCTGGTTCAATCTGGCACAATGTGACTGCATATGTAATCTACTTGATCACTGCATTGAGAGGCATTTACTCTCTCAATGTAAATCTATGAGACTTAGTATTTTACTTTAGACTTGTTCTGAGTCTCATAGACTTGGATTTATAAAATTCAAAACAAGACCTCGGCTCCACACAGAAGTCAACCACTTCAAGAACAGACCATTTAAGGGCCTTCCTGAGCAGGCACATACTTAAGGTTTTTCGTATGTGTGGATTAAAGAGCTGTAATTTTTTTTCTCATTTGGATTTTCAATTATTTTTTGCAGGGCATTTTTCATAATACATTTGTTTTATTTCACTAATATATTCTCTTATTTATGCTGATGTTGAGCAATATCAATGGAAAAATGTGGAAAATAAGTGTTGTTTTTATCACTTATTTATTTAATCAATTTATTTTTTTCATTTATTTTACACATTGTGCACCCTATAAAGTCATACAAGACCTTGGGAGGTGGAGGGGGCATTTCATTGTTAAAATATTTTTATTTTCATCTTTGATCTTTGGTATATTGGCCCCAGTTGCAAGGGAAATACAGTTTCCTGGCAACATAGCAGAGCTTTCTAGATCTCCTATGACCCAACAGCTCATGCACTCTCCTGATACATAGTGATCACATAATCACTGTGTATGGAAGGAGAAAGCATGGCTAGTACTTTCAACTGCTGTATAAACAGTGAGAAGATAGGGTTGGTAATAAACCATTTGTACCTTCTCTATGAGGTCTGGGGCTATGTCTGACTCCTAGATACTCACATCTGCAGCTACATGATCATGTGTAGCTGTGCTACTATGTAATTTATGTATTATAACATCACTGCAAAATACGAGCAGAACAGCCTGAACTTTAAAAGGCTTTGTGCGGTCCGAAAGCCGTTTAACATCATGTGTCCAAACTGTAATACATTTAAGGAAGGAGACGCATTCTGTCACTTAGATATGTTGTGCAAAAAATCAATCCAAGAACAGCAGACAATCTTCTCAAGGTAAAAAAGTTTTGATATCAACATTAAAACATTTCATATATCAGCATGACCTGAAAGGCCATTGTAAGGATTCCGGATGTTCCATGGAGCCTGTTTTGCCCTTGTCCAAGATGGAGTCTGTTACTTTGCCCTGTCCTGGAATTTCCTGTCTGTACTGCTATTTAAGTCTAGGTCGGGAGATCCTCCTTGCCTGAGTATTTTGTTGCTGTTTGCTTCTGAGCTTATTCCTGGCTTGCCTCTGGAGTTGCTGCTGCTGCTCATTACCCGATGTTCTGCCTCACCACTTCCAGCTGCCTTCAGTCTTCTAAGCTGCTTTCGGATCCTGGCTGGGGTTACCTACTGTCCTGACATCTGAGACTGTGCTGCAGTGCATGACTTGAGCGGGACTTCTCAGCTCAAAAGGTACATTTAAGGACCTTCTTCCTGTTATGCTCCACCCATGTATTTCTGGACTTCCTGGAAAGTTGTCATCTCCTTTATCTGCATAGTTCTGGACTTCCACGTATAAGTGCCAGTCACACTCTTGCTTCTTATTACTGCTGGACTTCCACGTATAAGTGCTGGTCGCACTCTTGCTGCATACTACTGCTGAGCTTCCACGTATAAGTGCTGGTCACACTCTTGCTGCATTTTATTGCTGGACTTATTTGTATTAGCGGTTGCGCCCCACTACTAAGTTTGCTGGAAATTTCTGTTTTGTGCTGTGGACTTTGTTACAATTGCAGGAAAGTCTCTGTTAGTGTATGTTCTACTTCTTGCTTTGTTATATACACTTATTTGTCTCAGCTTTGGTCTCAGGCTCGTTTTATCCCACGCAATCAGATTCCATAGTACCCACATAATTGTTACAGCTATGCACCATAAAAGTCAAGGCTCCAAAAAGTTTCTAGCAGGGCAAAATGGGAGGTCTTTTTTCGCCTGCTTGAGTCAACCACCTCTTCAACTCCTTACCCAGCAGCCAGGGACTTTGTAGTGATGTAGAATTGCAGTTTTAATGATGACTCATGCAAGGAAAAGAGACTTTCTGTTTCTACATAAAAGGATTCAACTAATAAGTTTTACATCAAGTGAGGTGATAGGCCTAATGGAAAAGAGAGGCATTAACTGGGTAGAAAGGCAAAATGAGCAATTACAGCTGCTCAGTGCTGTATAATATGATGACTGCAATGTACAGTATTGAGAGGATAACAATTTTGACCACAGTACTTCTTTAACGAACTATGGAGAGGGTGACAAGACATAGATTATATTTTCAATTTATTAGAAAAAGTTAATGTACAATTAAATATTTATTTCAAAATATGGTAGAAAAAATAAAATGAAGTAAAATGGTTCAATTTTTTTGTTAGCGATAGCTAAGGGAATGGTAATGTGTGTGCTGATAAGTTTGAAATATGAATGAATATTTTGTAAAAACTCTTTTTTTCTACCTTCAAAATCACGATGAACCTAGCTTTAGGTAAATAAACTTGAAACACATAAAAGAGGTTAGAAAGATTCAGATGTTGCCCAATAGGTTCAAAGTCTACAAACCCCATACCGAGTAACTCTTAAATAATACATAATTCTCATGAACCATTCTTCATGGTAAATAAATAATCCTGAAAAATACAGCAGGTCAACCATCTGCATAATTATGACTCTGTACAGATCTAGTTTTAATTGTCATAGTATTTCTTCTGCTGGCATAGAGAAAGAAGTGTTGCATAAATCAGCGGCAGGTAGTCATCCATATATAATGACATTTACAGTAGAGCGCAGCCAGGCAGAGGTAAAAGTGTAGAAAAAAATATAACACATAGGAGGATGCTGTGCTTGATACTTGAGAAGTGAAATTGTCTCAGGAACTGGATTTCGCGAGTATCTTTTATATGCTGATTGTTTTATCCTGCCAGTGTCACTTTCCACTTTTCATTTAAATTGGTCATTATCTTTCTGTGACTTTTAAAAGGTGCAGTAAGGATTATTTCAGTCTTGTGGCTGTGTCAGAGATACAATATCTTTGATTCATGATGCGCGTGAAGATAATTTGTGTAGCTGAAGGTCACGAAGAGATAGTTCATAGGAACCTAGAGCAATATCTCGTGAGATGCACAGTTGGGAATGGATCTGGAACTGTGAACACATCTTAGAAGCATCTTTAAATAATCACAGATTTTATTGCTTCGAGAAGCAGGTTTTACATAGAAGCAAATGTATTTTTCTTTTTGCATTTTTTAACACTTTAAAAATCAATTGCATTTTATGTTTTTTTTTAAGATAAGATATGCAGTTGCATCAACAGTATGTGTGCCATAATACGACAACGTCCCTGACTGTACGGCTGCAAACGTGTTTTTTCACTGTATAATTGAATCAGTTGTATACTTCTGAAATATTTTTCTTATACAGTAATACTGGAGTGATTCTTCCATTGAAGTGTACATAAAGAATTTACGCATTGTTCTAGAAAGTGCAACATTTAACAATACATTCCACAGTGAAGCACAGACACATGCTCTAAGACTTCTTCCCTATATCTAATATCTCCTTGCTCCTTATTACATTACACCTGAAGATCAGTTGTCTTCCAAGATTTTTTTATGTATGATTCTCTAGAGGAGACTTTTGGCTAAGGACAACCAAGAAATTCATATTTAATCTGGAATAACTTCTGCTTGATCTTTGGGGCACATTATCATGTAAGGGTTTGGCCCACCAGAGGATTTTCTTGTCCTCTGGTTGACCAGTCTGACTGTGTTCTGACTTATCTGCTATTGATATCTGTGGAATATTGTTCTTCTATTATTATTAGATTTCTTAGATGACTGCATAGTTTCGAATAGGAGAAGATAGTATTCATGGTAAACATATAAAGAAAATATTCATCTTAAATATTCAAATTGCTATATATTAGTATATCAAAATTTGTAAATATTGTATACTTTTAACAACCTGCCACCTTTTCAGCCTGTGGTCTTAAACTTAAATTAACAGCAGAAATCACATTGATTCTGAAGCAAGAATTGAATATGAGAAATTAATTTTGCTGCCACAGCTGTAAAGCGGAGAGCCCATGAGGTCTCTTTGTGACAATGAAAAACACATGGAATTATGAAGATCTGTTGCTGTCACTCAAAGTCTGTTGCTATGCAATTTCCAGGATAGATTCCTAAAACGTTATACTATCTTGTTTATACTGTATCTAGAGACAGATATTGTGATTTCAGACAAAATTAACACAAGGAAACTACATTTTACGAGGGGTTCTTTTGTAATGGAGGTCAAGATCACTTAAAGTCAGGGCTCAGCTGAGATTTCTAATGAGGCTAACCTTGACTTAATTAGTAAGGTTTTACAGTAATAAAAACAAGTTGACAATTTTCAGGAGGTTCTTATGATTCACATTAGCTAATAAAGAAAACTTACTTTTGAATTTAATAGCATAATTTCCATGTGAACACACAAAAACATAAGCTGGTATGAAATTGGTACATTGTGGGGGAAGGTTAAATGTAAAAAGTAGATGAATAGGAATTAAAAAAAGTACAGTATCTATCGTTTCAGATGACTTTTCAGAATAAACTGTTGTGTGTGTGTTAGGGTCTGCGGAACGCACCAAATATATGATGTAAGGAAGTGCGTTCGCAGCCCGGGGTCCACCGTGCAGGCGGAGCCTGCTGCTAGTAAAATGGCGCAAGAAGCGAACTCTGTTATCCTGCAGTCGCCAAAATAAACGCCGTAACGCGCTGTGGCAATATGTGCGAACTCTGTTATTCCACAGAGCCACTAGGAGTGCCGCAGCGCTATATGGCGATGTGTGCGAACTCACTTAACACAACTGAGTCGCAAAATAAACACGCTAGGGCACTGTCTAGCGTTGAAAGCGAACCCTGTTACGTCACAGAGCCACTGAGACAAACTTCTGTGTCCTGTCAGGCACCCAGGTACACAGTTGACTGCTAAGCGAACATAGAACGTGATCATGAGCTAATGTCCTCGCGGGGGTTACCCGCAATCTATGGCGTCTGAACGCCAGGCCCTGAATACGGCAATCAAACTCCTCACCGGTTATGCCGGTAATCTAGGGCATCTAGGACACCGACCCTGACCAGCTAGCATACCAAACTCCTCACCGATTAAGTCGGTATTCTAGGGGCTTATTTCAGCGGGGCCCTAACCACACACACGCATGACCACACTGGCGCAAAACATATGACGATTGATACTAGCGCATGGCGGCCCAGCCATGCTACCCTTTTATAGTAACAGCTACAGGACCTGCCAGAAACAAGGACCAATGAAACTTGTTCCAGAACACCAGTAGTCACAGGACCTTCCTGGCGTACCAATAGGAGCTGCTGCAGTACCTGAGCATGTGACCCCTGATCTCCAATGAGAGATTTCACTCTGGGCATGCTCAGAAGGGGAAAACAAGGACTTTGTCCTAAAGACGTCTGCTCGCCGCTAACCAGTACTGGCCACAATAGCAGAGCCTGAAGGAGCAGCAGTAATCCTCTGCACACTGTTAGACTGGGCGAGACACTGGGACCGATGTCTAAGCTGAGCAGGCTCCACTGCGGATGGAGATGAATGGGGGACCGCAGCAGGACTGGTTTGAGACTCCCCTTGTGCAGCAGCGGGAGCTTGAACCCTTACAGTGTGTACATGAGGAATAGAACTATTTGTGGCCATTATATATCTTGTATCCTCCATTTTATTTAACAGTTTTTTGACATAGAATGCTCCATCACTAATTTTCAGTTCTATTGTAGCCAGTGGGTGTAAACTAGCTTTTACAATATCACCAACACACTGCATACACAGACATAAGGATAGCCTGCCTTCTTGGAGGTAAACATGGATAACAGAAGAAGACATGTAATTCATGAAAACTTTTACATGAGAAAACTGGCATAAAAGCTTAGAAAAGAAGCAAAATTTTGGTGCAGCAGGGAGTTGATCAATAATTTTGCAAAATTAGGCATTTTATGACCACTTTGACTTAGCTTCACCAAACTGTGAGGAGCTGAGGGTGGAGTCGGGGCACCATGAAATGTGGTCATGCACGCCTGTCAAATTAATAAAAAAATGCTGGTGTTTTGTAAGCTAGAAATGACTGGAGAAGACTGGATTGGACTAGACTCCCAGACTGGAGTAGCATTTCTAGCATAGTGCATAGTGGTGTATGCCAATTACAGGAGACATCGAATTTGCTTGGACCTCTTAACCCCTTCATGACAGTAGCTTTTTTCATTTTTGCATTTGTTTTTTTCCCCTTCTTCCCAGAGTCATAACTTTTTTATTTTTCAGTCAATATTGTCATGTGAGGGCTCGATTTT
Organism: Oophaga pumilio; assembly: GCA_009801035.1. Classification (NCBI taxonomy): domain Eukaryota; kingdom Metazoa; phylum Chordata; class Amphibia; order Anura; family Dendrobatidae; genus Oophaga; species Oophaga pumilio. The sequence continues at coordinate 49,557 of VIAB01015905.1, read as the reverse complement.
TGTGGGACGAGTTGTACTTATGAATGACACCATTGGTTTTAACATATCGTGTACTGGAAAATGGGAAAAAAATTCAAAGTGCAGTGACATTGCAAAAAATGTGCAATCCCACACTTGTTTTTTTTTTTTTTTTCACCATGTTGACTAAATGCTAAAACTGACCTGCCAATATGGTTCTCCAGGTCATTAAGAGTTCATAGACACCAAACATGTCTTTTTTTTATCTAAGTGGTGAAAAAAAATTCCAAACTTTGTTAAAAAAAAACATTATCCCCTTTTCCGATACCTGTAGCGTCTCCATTTTTCATGATCTTGGGTTGGGTGAGGGTTTATTTTTTGCATGCCAAGCTGAAATTTTTAATGATACCATTTTGATGCAGATACAATCTTTTGATCAACCGTTATTGCATTTTAATACAATGTCACAGCGACCAAAGAAAGTAATCCTGGTGTTATGACTTTTTTCTCACTACGCCATTTAGCGATTAGGTTAATTCTTTTTTTATTGATAGATCGGGCAATTCTGAATGCGGCAATACCTAATATCTGTATGTTTGTTTTTTTATTGTTTTATTTTGAATGGGGTCAAAGGAGGTGTTTTCAAATTTTATATATATATATTTTTATAGTTTTAAAACCATTTTTTTTACTTTTGGCATGCTTCTATAGTCTCCATGGGAGACTAGAAGCTGCCATAACCCGATCGCCTGTTCTACATTCAGGTGATGATCAGATTGCCTGCATGTAGCAGAATTGCTGACTTGCTTTGAATGCCGACCACCAGGTGGCGATCATAGCCATCTGGCACTGACAACCACAGAGGTCTCCATGAGACCTCTGGTTGTCATACTAACATATCAGTGACCCATGATCATGTGACGGGGTCACCGATGGCCGGAAGCACGAGTTAAATGCCGCTGTCAGAGTTTGACACCAGTATTTAATGGGTTAATAGCCGCAGGTGGATTGCAATTCCACCCGCGGCTATTCTAGGCACATGTCAGCTGTTCAAAACAGCTGACATGTGCAGGGAAAGATGTAGGCTCACCACCAGAGCCCACATCAAAGAGAGGGAGTCTGACATTGGCATATATTTACGCCCAATGTCGGAAATGGGTTAATGAATTTGATGTTTTCTATTTCAGCAAGACTGACATAGCATGATTGTGCATTACTCCAGTCCTTTGAAATGGCCCCAATGTTTTCAAGTACAAATCCCCCTTGAAAGGAATCATTGTGCTCTTTAATTCAATCAACATGACAGGGGAATATCAGATCAGACTTTATGACTCTCTTAATACATCCCAGAACTGTGTTTGCCTTTTTGGCTGCTGCATCACACTGTTGACTCATGTGCAGTTTGTGATCTATTAGCATATTCAGGTATTTTTCACACATGCTGTTGCTTAGTTCTATCCCTCCTATTCTGTAGATGTAATGTTCTTTTTTCTTGCCCAGATATAGAATCTTGCCATTTTCCGTGTTAAACACCATTGTATTAGTCCCTGCCCATTGTTTAAGGTTATTGAGAGTCTTCAGGATCTTTTCTCTGTCTTCTTTAGTGTTAGCTATCCCTCTTATCTAGATCATTTATTAAAAAAATAACAATACTGGAGCAAAGACAGAGCCTTGTGCTAACTCACTTGAAACTTTTCCAGTTGGGTATGCAACCACTTATTACGACTCTTTGAGCGTGATCACTGAGAAATTTATGAATCTACCTAACCATAGCCTTGTCAATCCCATATTTGGTAATTTTTTTCAATAAGGATAGTATGAGATACTTTGTTTTGCTAAAAGTAGAGATATACTATATCTACTGCATTTCCCTTATCCATACAGTCAGTGATTGCATCATAGAAGGAAATTAGCTTAATCTGGTATGACTTGTTTCCTACAAACCCATGCTGGCTGGTTAGTTATTGTATTCATATCCCAATACTTACATACATACTGTTTAATAATTTGTTCAAAGATCGTTCCTGGTATAGAAGTAATGCTCACTGGCCTGTAATTTCCTGGCTCCATCTTCTTTCCTTTTTTGAAGACAGGGACAACATTTGCCCTTCTCCAATCTTCTAGGACTTTTCCTGTTCTCCAGGAATTGTGAAAGATTCTGGCTAGTGGTTCTGCTATTTTCACTGCTATCTCTTTCAGCACCCTAGGATGTAATTCATCTGTACCAGAAGATTTAAATTAATTTAAATTAGCTAAGTGTTCCCTTACCATCTCTCTGTTTAAAGGTAGTGTGGATGATTTTATTTCTTCGATAGCACAGTGAAGATCAATTGATGTTATATTTGCTTTATTAGAGTACACAGATGCAAAATAGGAATTTAAAAATTTGCGCTTCTCAACATCATTTTGACGGTTTCACCCTTTTCATCCTGTAAAAATTCTATAGCATCTTTGACTTTTCTTTAGCTTTTGACACACCCCCAAATCATTTTTATTGACTTTGGTCTCTTGCAAGCCTCACTTCATTAATGGTTTTAGCACTTCTAACACTTGGCCTGCATTACTTGCAGACAGCATTATATTCTTCTTTAGATATTAACCCCCCCCTTTCCATTTAATATACATTTATTTTTTTTCTTTTTAGCAAGTGTTTAAGTTCTGTGTTCATCAATTTTGGTCTCTTTAAATGGTTCCAATTTTTCCTTCTTTTTGGGATTGTTACTGGTTGTGCAGTGAGAATTTCATTTAGCAAAATCTTCCATCCTTCTTGGACATTTCTGTCCTTTAGAATATCCAGCCATTGGATCTTTGCTGCCTACTTTCTAAGTCCAATAAAATCGGCCTTCTGAAGTACAACCTTAAAGTCTGAGTCCTCACATGCCTTCCTCCTCTTGTAATCCAAAATTTGAGGATGGCATGATAGATAGCTGCGTTCTAAATTCCCAACAACTTTTACTTTCTTTTCCTATTTGTTAGCAATAATTAGGTGTATGATGGCAGATCCTCTTGTTCTCTCTTCTACCTTTTGAAAGAAAAAGTTTCTATCAAGAGAAGATAGGAATTTTGTCTACCCATTACTTTTTTCTGAGAGAGATTCGCCACAAATATTTGGAAAGATAAAATCTTTCATAATCACTATGTCATACGTTTTTGAGAACAAAGACAGCTGATCTAAAAGAGTTGATCTATATCTTCGGTCTGTCCAGGTGGACACCTACAATAGTGTCCTTTCTGTTTTCTCTCCTTCTACTCTTGCCGAAACAGTTTCTTCAAAGCTAACATTCTGTAAAGTTTGGCTCTCTGTGGAGCTATAGCCTTAGCTAACATTCCTCAATTCACTTTTTTGTAAACAGTAAAAAATAATAGATATCAGTGTCACACAAAAGCTGGCACCTAATTTCTAAAAATAGATAATAGAAGCCGTGATTTTGATCAGGTATATGATTGTTATAAAACTTACAAAAATAATAGCTACAACATTCTTTTAAACCCATAGGGCTAAAGCAAACTCATGTAAAGGTCAAGATTACGCTTCATGATTGACTGCATAGAAGTGTCTCGCCAACTGTTGTTTCACCAAGTGTATCTTCCTCCTTTTTTCTGACCCAATCTTTTATCTCTCTGCTACTTTTCTTTCATTTTCTCGTCAAATGTCAGGATTGTCAATTTATGTTAATTTATTTATTTAGTTACTTGTATTTTACATATTGGTGCGATTTAACCAATATAGGCTTTCCCATATGGGCATTTCAACAGGTAAACAACATTGAAACTTGTAGAAAGTAGTATTAACTTCACCTTTGATAATTGCTGTACAATCTTGTCACAACAAACAAGGAAAAGTAGCATTCTACCTTGTTTGTAAAAATAATTGTTTAGATGCTTTTTTTTCTGTATGCAAGGCATGCATCAACTAATTAGCCAATGAACTCCACTCACGATAAATTAATTTAGGGGATCATGAAATACTCTGCAACATTTATGATCTTTTTTAACTTTGTCCAGTATTTAAAAATTGTTTATTTTTATAAACCCCATTTTTTTGCATTCCTTATTACTTCACGTTCTTCAGACTCTGATCAGTTGTCTTTTAGGGATCCCCTTAACATTTGAGATGCAACTTAATAAGTTGTATTAAAATCATTTGAAAAAGATTTGAGATTATCTTTGCCCGCAAAGTGATGATTAGAGATGGGTGAATGTTTTTAAGTAAAATTGAACCTCACTTGAACTGTAAAAAAAATATGTATCATTTTGATAAACCTTCGAGGGCCAGCAAAGGGTTATAAAAAGAACAAAAACTTGTACTCACCGCTCACCTCATTAGTCATCGCCGTTAGCCATTGTTCCAGAATCCCACCCGCACCCGTACGGTACTAGACACCTCTTACCACGACATCGCTAAAATCCCGACCTTATGACTCGCATGTGCAGTAATCTCCTGTGGTTTCAGTACGTGGAGGTGGTAAGAAGAAGCACTGAGGACTATATGAGGGACTGTGAGCATGAGAGGTTAGCAGTGAAACACATTTTGGTTATTCTCTTTTTTCCTACATCTTACATTTATTAAGCTCTTTTCAGATTCCCATGAACAAAAAGAGACATACAGTTTGCCGAGAATTAATCACTGCAAATCAATTTTTTTCTGTAAAATCTGATTGATTTGAGAGATTCAAAACGCTTCACATCTGCTCATTTCTATTGATGATTTAAAGAGGACCTGTCATCAGGTTAATAGTGGACAGTTTCTTCTCCTATTTTATTACTATTCTCCATCATGTGCCTTAAGAAATATGGGCCTTTTTATTTAGTGCTAATTTTCATGGTCTTTACCAGAGTGCTGTGCTCATAGGATTCTCTTAAGGTATGTCTTCATGATGCTCTGTTTTATTAACATTTGTATCATGCCCCTTTGGTAAAGACTAAAAAATGTAGCACTCAATATCTGTGGAACAGTGCAGAAGATTCCTGCAGCAGCAGGAACAAAATAAGAGAAAAAAATTCTGACTTTTGACCTGGTGACAGGTTGTCTTTAAGTCATCTGTTGTGTTCAGACTGTAACTGCAGTCTTGGAATGTAATTTATAGTATTAAACATTGCATGACATATAACAACATACCAAAGCATTAAGATTTCATTATCACAGTCCTGAACAGTTCAACATGCAGCAACAGAGGTTCCCAAAGCAACAGTCCGTGATATCTGAAAGAGGGTGACAAACCAATTTTGGACGCTTTTAAAAGATGCTTCTGCCTCCCAGTGACAAAAAGCTGAATACGTTTACTCTTTCATGAGAATTTAGACTCCATCCCATTATTTGATGACATTTGATAGAACTGATTGAAATAATGCAACATCAAATTTTAACATCAAATTTTTTTCCTGGAAAATGGCAGTTCATTAATCCCTCAGTGACCTAATCCCTAGTTTACATAATGAATTTATGTACATATTGAAAAAAAAACCCTTCTGCAGGTAGGTGGCAGCCTTCTGCATTATGAATAGCTAATCAGAGCACCACATGAAGCCCCCTCACAGGTCACCCCAAAGCACGAGCATATCATTAACTCTAACAACCACAAAACAGATTTTATCAACCAAGATATCATTTTAATCAATATAGCGGATCTGACTTGACACTGTGTGTAGGTTACTGTTCACAATCCTGCTGACTGGTTCCCTTTAAATAGTAAAACCTAACATCATTGCACCAAATGCTATTAAATGTATTTTTCATTATATTGTAGTCAAAATGGAATTTTTAATGATCAGGATCTTTATTGGATTCTTTTTATTATAACCACTGGGGTAGTATAGGCAGGTAGCATAGTCAGAGGGAAACCAGAAATCAGTGCACGGGAACAGCAATACAATATGAAGGAGCAGCAGATGAGAGCACTAGACTAAAGGCTGCAAGCGCAATAATATCATAAAGAAGGAAGTGTACGGCCAGGCTTAGATAAGGTGTCCAATCAGGAAAGCACAGGGTGGCGCAAAACTGGAAATCACGTGGTGGAACAAATCAGTAATAACAGGAACTAGTAGCTGAAATATGAAGAGAGGTGAAAAGCGTAGAGAAGAGCTGGTCCCTGGTGCACTGGCATTGCTCGGTTTGATTTCTGATAGGATTATTCGTTTACAGTGAGTTCAAAATCTACTCAAATAAACTTACTTAATTGCTTCCAACATACATTCAATTACACAAGTCTCAGGCTCAGAACATCTGCTTACTTGTTTGACTCAGCAGCTCTGTTTTTACATTTTCTACAATAGTTTTTCAGTCTTGCAAAAACTGTATTAATATTTCTATAGTTTATAAAACATTTTCAAGGAAATGTTCAGTCTTTTTTTTTATTTTGTAGCACATACACAAATTACAGCTATGACAGCAATGTTTGCTTAATAGATTAACATTCTGGCTTTTTAAATTTACCTTAATCAAGTGAAAAATAAATTATAGTGTTTTAATTAATAATATGTGTTTTCTACTGTAGAGAAAGTAAAGAAAATTACTTCAATCACTCAATATTATAGACAAGTATGTCAGATTGGGGTGTCTAGGGTCCAACAGTTGAACTTATTCTAGTGGCCCAACCTAAAGATACCTGGAAAAATTACCTGTTCATTTTTAGGACTCATGCACAAATGGACTGAGTTACATCCACTATTTTTAATTTTTTATTTAAGAAAAAAAATCACAAATATTCAAACTCTTTTGTCGTTCAGAAAGATTGGAATAGATCATGAATATTAGTATCTGAAATATTAGAATTAATAATTTTCTAGACTTTAAATATTAAAGTAGGCATATCTTTTATCCTTAACAATGATTCTTTTGAGAGAGGCCACACAGCCTTGTCTGATACCACCAAAACTTTTTCTCCACTCATGGTTAGTGGTTGGGTGAAGCCATTTATTGTCAAGCTACTGTGTTTTATCGTTTTAAATCATAATGACAACCCAAAACATCCAAATGACTCTGATCAAAAGTTCACATACCCTGGAGATTTTGGCCTGATAACATGCACAGAAGTTGACACAAATGGGTTTGAATGGCTACTAAAGGTAGCATCCTCACCTGTGACCTGTTTGCTTGTAATCAGTGTGTAAGCATAAAAGCTGAGTGAGTTTCTGTGATCCAGACTCTTGCATCTTTCATCCAGCCACTGATGATTCTGGATTGTGAGTCATGGAGAAAGCAAAAGAATTGTCAATGGATCTACGGTAAAAGTTAGTTGAACTGTATAAAACAGGAAAGGGATACAAAAAGATATCCAAAGAATTGATAATGCCAGTCAGCAGCATTCAAACTGTGACTAACAAAAATTTCGTCCACAACTGCCAGGAAAATTGTTTGGGATGCAAAGAAAAACCCACAAATAACACCAGCTGAACTACTGGACTCTCTGAAAACTAGTGCTGTGGCTGTTTCGAGATGCACAATAAGGAGGCAGTTTAAAAAAATGGGCTGCATGGTCGAGTCGCCAGAAGAAAGCCATTACTGCGCAAATGCCACAAAATATCTCACCTACAATATGCAAAACAGCACAGAGGCAAAACTTCTGGAACAAAGTAATTTGGAGTGACGAGACCAAAATTTAACTTTTTGGCCAGAACCATAAACTTTACATTTGGAGAGAGGTAAACAAGGCCTATGATGAAAGGAACACCATTCCTACTGTAAAGCACGGAGATGGATCCCTGATTTTTTGGGGATGTGTGAGCTTTCTTAGGCACGGGAAACTTGGTCAAAGTTGAAGAAAAGATGAATGCAGAACGCTATCAGCAAATACTGAAAGCAAATTCGCAATCATTAGCCCAGAAGCTGCACATGAGACATACTTGGATGTTCCAACATGACAATCATCCAAAACACAAGGCCAAGTCGACCTGTCATTGGCTACAGCATAACAAAGTGAAGGTTCTGGAGTGGCCATCTCAGTCTCCTGACCTCAATATCATTGAGACACTCTGGGGAGATCTCAAGAGTGAAGTTCCTGCTAGTCAGCACAGGAATTTACAGGAACTGGAGACTTTTTGTCAAGAAGAGAGGGCAGCTTTGCCATCTGAGAAAATAAAGAATCTCATCCACAACTGCCACAAAAGACTTCAAGCTGTCATTGATGTTAGATGGGGCAATACACGTTATTAAGAAATGGGGTATGTGAACTTTTGATCAGGGTCATTTGGATGTTTTGGGTTGTCATGATTTAAAAAGAGAAAACACAGTAGTTTGACAATAGTTTCATGCAACCACTAACCATGAGTGGAGAAAAAGTTTTGGTGGTATCAGTCACATTCTCTGCAAAAAGGCCAAGAAAGCAAAAATTCTGCAGGGTTATGTAAACTTTTGAGCACAACTGTATCTAAAATTCAAAATAAATATAATGTAAGTTATAAAATACAGTGTTTTGTCACAAATTGCACCACAAATCTGGTTCACTTAGCTTGATAAATCTCCCAATAAGTACCTTATGATTCAACAATACAGATACAATATATTGAAAGCACTGAAAAATGTACTCTTTTTTACAATGGAAGTTAATTTGGTTAAAAATGTATTTATTTAACAGTAAACAGTTAAACACTTGGCCATGTCACAACCAATAATCAGGAGTTATCAAAGGAAGAAAATGATGCAATTATATACAGTGATTCAAACTTATTTAGAATTTCACAAGAAAAACAAGGGTTTGCTTGGTTTTAACGTAACTTTATTCTTTCATGAGTTATTTAAAAGTTTATGACCACTTATAAAATGTTTTCAAAGTGCTGCCCAGTGTGTTGGATTGTCAATGCAACACTCTTCTCCCACTCTTGACACACTGATAGCAACACCGCAGAAGAAATGCTAGCACAGGCTTTCAGTATCCATTGTTTCAGATGCTGCACATCTCGTATCTGAAGACAATTGTCTATGCTATGAAGATACAAGATGTGCAGCATTTGAAACAATGGATACTGGAAGCCTGTGCTACCATTACTTCTGAGGTGTTGCTATCAGTGTGTCAAGAGTGGGAAAGAGGGATGCATTGACAATCCAACACAATGGGCAGCACATTGAACACAGTTTATCAGTGGTCATAAACTTGTAAATAACTCATGAAAGAATAAAGTTACATTAAAACCAAGCACACCATTGTTTTTCTTGTGAAATTCTCAATAAGTTTGATGTGTAACATGACCCTTTTCCCATTGGAAACAATAAAGTTGGATCCAAAATAGCGATCAGGTTAATACTTTTTTTATTGATAGATCAGGCGATTCTGAATGCGGCGATACCAAATATGTCTATGTTTGATTTTATTTTTATTGTTTTATTTTGAATAGGGAGAAAAGGGGGTGATTTGAACGTTTGTTTGTTTTTTTTTTTGTCCCAGCTTTGAGGTGGGCTCACCGCCGGAGCCCACATCAAAGCGGGGGATACTGCCAATGGCAGTAAGTGTTTAAATAAAAGGTGTAACTGCTGTGGCCTGGCAGACAAATAAGCCGACTACAATACACATTTTCAAAGGTTTCAAACCCTGACCCATGACACTGGTCATCACAGATCAGTAGTTCCCAGTGGAGCACATTTGGTATGGCAGTTGTTTTTCATCTCCAGAGTCAATGGGTAAGTTTCTTTCCTATAGTGTGTAAGATCTTATGATCAGTGGGTTCCTTAAGCTCCCTCTTTCTTTCTTCTGTGATTGTAAGCGGTTATGATTATTGGTGTACTCTCTCTTGTAAAGTGTAACCTCTTATGATCAATGGCGTACTTACTGTCCTGTAGAGTGTAATTTCTTGTTATCAGAAAAGTCATCTGTCATTGCTGTAGTGTGTAAGCTTTTAAGGTCATCAGGGTTCTCTCTTTGCTCCCCCCCACATGTATGTTCCAACCAATCACAATCACATTATTAAGATTTGCACAAATATATTTGCCACAAATCAAATTTTGGGAGAAATTTCAACAAATCTGGTGAATTTGAATTTCAAAACATCCACTCATCTTCAGTGTCATCTTTGGTGACAGACATCTTTGTGCCTTTAGCAATGACTGGCATTGTAGCATAGTTGAATATATAACCTAACCTATTGAGGCCCAGTTACCTTTTAACTCCTTTCTGGCCTTCTATAATTCAGCATGTGAATAGCAAAAAAATTAGCATGCTATTGAGTTTGTATGTTTTGCTTGGGTTTTCTCATGATTCTCCAGTTTGCTCTCACAATCCAAATAATGATTGGAAATTTAGATTGTGACTGCAGAAGAGGACAGGTATTTATGACAAATGACCAATTCATTAGTGCATTTGTAACTTTTTTTCCTCTAGTTTTAGGTATTTGTTGTTTGTTTTTCATTAGTTCCTTAATAGAATTAAAAAGGCACAAATTATAAGAATATTTTATGTGTGTCTGCCTATGTTTTTATGTTGGTCATTGTGGGTGAAATTTCGCGTTTTAAAATGTTTTCAGCTGATTCATCAATTGCATTCTTGTTTTTAAAAAGTCACAATATTTTTGCACAAATGTACTCAAGCCTCTTCTGGAGTGATTTTATGCATGTATTAAATTGAGTAAACTATGCAACATTTTAGCAGAACATGTAACTTTTTGCATTAAAAAGTTGCCAAACAGGCAAAAGACAAAATTAATGAGCATTTTAAAACTTTGCAGAAAAATAATAAAATATGATGATATGTCCCTATATGAAGTAACAAGTAAAAACAATTGTTTTTTGCTATTTTAGATTTTTGGATCAGTTACAGGTTAAAATGTAAAATCAGCCATGTAGTGCGTGCTTCTCATCCATAAATGACAATAATCTATGAAACACATAACACTTGACAAATAATTATTCATCTGTTAACATTGCTTGCTTCAGGTCCTTTTATCAGTGAGGTTATGGAATAATACATTAAAATGTTGTACTTTGCAAAATGCTGAAATTAATATGAGGATCTGCAATTTTTAATCACCGATGTTAGATAATATCTCGTTTCACTTAATTTGCTCTGCATGTGTCTCTTCCAATCTGTAGTTTGTGTTAACTGACCTAATTAGTAACCTGTACTAATTGCCAAGCTTTTGAT
>VIAB01015905.1:26652-37729 GCA_009801035.1 Oophaga pumilio | reverse complement strand
ATCTCGTTAGCGATCTCGTTTAGTGTGGCATACCCTTAAGGCTTATTTACTGGACAAGAATGAGGATGTCTTTATTCTGCGGGACACTACTATTGTAGCAGTACCAAATCGAAATATATCGTTTTTTTAATGTTTTGCAGTCTAGTCTGAACACGATATCATGATATATGTTTAACCACGACATCATCATGTTGGCTAGGTTTTGAGTGTCGGAGGTTCCAAAAGCTTGACCGGACCTGTTGTATGGAGAAGACTGTAAATGCAGACTGGCTGGAACAACAAATGCAGGAGCAGTGAGACTAAAGTGAGTGCTGGGGGGCCAGCATTATTATTTCTGATCATGTTTTAATTCCTCTCTGGACTATTGAATCAAGCAAAATGGTGGATAGATGTTTGCAAATAATATTGCAAAAAGTTCATAATCTGGTGAATCAGAAGTTTTGGTGATATTTGAGCCAATTTACTCATCTCTACTTAAAAAAGTACCATGTGATAATATGTTTTTCATGCAGCAGTTTCAGGGAACGTGACTGCCCACACTGATCTGCTAATAATAACTAGAGATACGTGGATATTTTGGATTCACCAACTTTGATGAATTTTACCAAAAAAATTGTATTTGTGGCAAACAAATTTGGGTGAATCTCAATACTGGAAAGCTTGCAAATGCTCGAAAAATATACATGGGTAAAGGAATAAGAGAGATAAGCCCGCAGGCCATGAAAACTTAAACTTTACAGGAGAGAGAGAGGGCCCTGCAGACCATAAGAGCTTACACTGTGAGCTACATAAGAGAGAAAGGACCTCACTGATTACAAGTAGAACTTATTCTCTCCAGATGAGAGACAGAGGACCTTGCTGTATATAAGAGCTTACACTCTACAGACGAGAGAGAGAGCGAGGACCCTGCTGACCAAAGAAACTGACAATCTACGGAACAGAGAAACTGAGAGACTTACCTAGTGACTTCAGAAATGGAAAGTGACTCTGCTGTACAACCTGTTCTCTGCTGGGAGCTACTGATCTGAGATGGCCCAGGCACTGACCACCATTGTGCAAGGTATGAAAATCCTGCCATAGCTACAGGGAATTATGGAGAAGCCAGCATAGCAATGTAAATTGACATTATTCTGCTCTTTGATGCTTAAGCAATGTGGGAAATGGTGCTCGGCAAATCAAATCTCAAAATGTTCGAATTTGCATGAAACCGCTGATTTCAGGAAATTCAACTTTTACTTGATTCTACATAGATCGGTTCGCTTATCTCATAATAACTGATCACCTGTTGTTAAAGAAGCTGGACCCTTTGAGATCAGATCAGTTCTTTGTCGAGGGCTTCTTCATTCTCAAAAGAGGTTGTCCAAATGGGACAACCACTTCATGTACATGGTATAATATTTTGGGCTGTGCAAATATTACTGCACACAATCTATACACAAAGTAAATGCATCATTGTATAATTATCATACATATACAGTACAGACCAAAAGTTTGGACACACCTTCTCATTCAATGATTTTTCTGTATTTTCATGACTATGAAAATTGTAGAATCACACTGAAGAATCAAAACTGTGAATTAACACATGTGGAATTATACATTACACTTTACAAAAAAGTGTGAAACAACTGAAAATATGTCTTATGTTCTAGGTTCTTCAAAGTAGCCACCTTTTGCTTTGATTACTGCTTTTCATGCAGAAAAGGTGAACGGATGGACTCTACATGCCTGGTTCCCACCGTGAAGCATGGAGGAGGTGGTGTGATGGTGTGGGGGTGCTTTGCTGGTGACACTGTTGGGAATTTATTCAAAATTGAGGCGGTGAGCGGTCCAGCTCACCCCAAACCATCTCGATTGGGTTCAGGTCTGGTGACTGTGGAGGCCAGGTCATCTGGCGTAGCACCCCAACACTCTCCTTCTTGGTCAAATAGCCCTTACACAGCCTGGAGGTGTGTTTGGGGTCATTGTCCTGTTGAAAAATAAATGATGGTCCAGCTAAATGCAAACCAGATGGAATAGCATGCTGCTTCAAGATGCTGTAGTAGCCACTCAGGTTCACTATGCCTTCAATTTTGAATAAATCCCCAACAGTGTCACCAGCAAAGCACCCCCACACCATCACACCTCCTCCTCCATGCTTCACGGTGGGAACCAGGCATGTAGAGTCCATCCGTTCACCTTTTCTGCGTGCAAAGCAGTAATCAAAGCAAAAGGTGGCTACTTTGAAGAACCTAGACTATAAGACATATTTTCAGTTGTTTCACACTTTTTTGTAAAGTGTAATGTATAATTCCACATGTGTTAATTCATAGTTTTGATGCCTTCAGTGTGATTCTACAATTTTCATAGTCATGAAAATACAGAAAAATCATTGAATGAGAAGGTGTGTCCAAACTTTTGGTCTGTACTGTATTATATTAGTGATCTTTCTCAAGAAATAATGAAAGTATCACATCCTGGGCATGGGAGCACTGTATCTATATCTCTCTCTAGTGTTGTCTGAAGTGTCTGCACATTGTCAGATGCCAGTTCAGTCTTGTCATTAAGAATATACAGCCAACTATATACTAGCGATTGGGAACATTTTCCAGTGAAGTATATTTGACACATAGATTTTCTGAAGTCAGAATATTATTACTTAGTTCATTTTATGTATAAACTGTTTTTTTTTTTTCAACATAGTAATGTAAAGCTGATTGAAGAGGCACACCATTAAAGTAAGCGTTTAAGTACAATTTCACAAGACAAAGCTGTTGCATAAAATAGCTCATTCCTATGATTTAGCTATATTCTGGAAAATAATTTTTCTATGTAAAAAGATGTATGGAGCAGTCTCATTTCTAATGTCTGTAAATACTTGACAAAGTCTATGAAGCCTGATAAAAATGAAAAAGATGAGTTAAGTTAGCTTAGGTTTAATTGTAAAAATCAAAACAATTAAATGAGTTTTCAAGAAATAACTTTTTATCTCAATAAACTAGCTCTCTGTAAAATAATAGTGCTCCAGCACTACCTCTCCCCTGCAGCTCCTGGCTTATGTTGATAGACTTGTAGCCGAAATTTCATAACTACAGCACATGACTGCTGTAGGCAATAACTGAACTCAGTGGTCTCATACCCTCTACATAGGCAGAACTGCTGAGCCCAGCGATTGGCTAAAGAGGTCATGTGTTATATCCGTAACATGTTATTTTTTTTTTATGTTAGTTAGGAAAAATCCTTTTATGCATGGTCTTACATTTTTTTAATGTTACATTGTTTTTATGGGGTTTTTTTTTCAGTACTTATTTTGCCTAAAAGTACTTTATAATGCTATAAAGTATTTCTTTTATATTTTTTGTAGCAATTTACTACACTTCTAAAAATTGAAATTGAAACACCAAGGAGAAAATGTAATGGAATTATGGAATTCACGGGATCAACAGACATGTTAATGATATGCAAATTCTGAAAAAGTTTGTCAAGGAACACCTGTAGCTAGACATCTGGCTCTTTGCCAAATGTCATAAAAACTTCTCACTGTATTTACACTGCTTGATACCTTAGACCAGGTATGTAACATCTGATTTCACTTGCAGTACAGAATGAATCAGTTATGGAACCAGTGTTATGGCCTTTTCTCCAAAGTGTCCAAAAAGCCATTTTTCAACATCTTAAAGCAAGACTACATGTTGCTTATGCTACTGTGAGCAGCCTGCTTAGCCTAAACATGCTACCTGGTCTGTAGCGTCTCCCCACTTGCCTCCCTTTGGGCACATCTGGGATGTCATTGGTTGGCAATTGCAAAAGTAGCTGCCAACAGCAGATCTTGATGATTTATATGCCAAAGTACATTCAGCATGCCAGAATCTTCCTCAAACGACCATTAATAACTTCATTAATAGCATTCAAAGTATTTAAAAGAGTGCATTTCTGTACTATTTGTGAGTTTTATTTCTGTAGGTGGTGATCACTTTTGATAAAGGAATAAATCAAGATTTTTTGTAAAAAAATCCATGTTTTCATGATTTACAGATCATTAACATGTCTTTCCATAATTCCACAATTTTTCTTTTTTGGTATTGTAATTTCAATGTTGAAAAGTGCATATAAGCTTTCATTTACTGCTCTTACATAAAATTTGAAAGTAATGCTTGCTCTGTATTAATTTTCCAGACATAGTTCTATAAGGTAAAAAACCTTAGAACAACTGGGCTTTCAGCAACTTTAGGGGATACGAATCAACCAGGACCAATTTGTCACAAAACAACACTCAAGCAGCAGAAAGCTGTTTATTGTAAGAGACCAAAGTATTATTTTAATTTTGATGCAGGTAGCATCATATATTATACAACTTTTATAAGACTGGGAAAATGTACCCAATCAAGTAGAATATATATAAAATATTTGGGTAAAGGGAAGAAATAACCACAGATGTAGCATTTATTAACACACTCTGCATTTTTTATACCTTGCTACAGAAAACATCATGATGTAGACAACTGTAATCAACGTATAACATATGAGAAGCCATTGAACGTGTTAGGTTAGGTGTTGTGGTAAAGTTTTCAGCATTGGCATATCTTGCTACATTGATGTATATACATCTTGGCAAGATATATTTTTAGCAAGTCTTTTGCCATTCCCGCTACAGTATGTGTTCCAATTTCCAGTGAAGAAATAAGAGTGCATTCAGATAAAAATGTTTCAGGTACTGTAATGTTATAAGTTTGGTTTTGTTCAATAGTGAGAGGTGAATAGTATGTTCAAACTATAGTTGCTAAAAGAGATAACTGCATTGCAAAATGTTTAACCATTTCTGACATCCGCCACAGATAAATGGAGCATGTCGAGTGAGAGTGTATGGAACTGGCTCAAGAGCTGAGCCAGAATCATACCCGGGAGATACCTGCTATGTTATATGGTTGGAATCTGTCTGCATCACCAGCAGCTAAGCTTCATTCCAGAATATAAAAGAAATAATCAGATGATTGCATATTCATATCTTCCAAGTAGACTTAAAAAAAGATAAAAGTAAAGTTTATTAAGAAATAAAAAAAATCTAATTACCCCAAATATAGCCCATTCAATTTAGATAAAATTGAAATATAAATATATTCAGTATTAACACATTTGTAAAAAGTCTAATTTATCAAAAAATGAAAGTGTATAACTCATACACTAGATGCCATAAAGCAAAAAAAAATCAAAGTGACAAAATTGCTGTTTTGCAGTCACGGCACCGCAGAAATTTTTTTTGATAAAAAGTGATTAAAACATCCTATGTACTTCATAATAATATCAATAAAAACATCAGCTCGCCACCCTTAGGCAAGTTTCACACGTCTGTGTTTTGGGTACGTATTTGACAGTTTTTACACATACCGGAGACACGTACACATGTCGACACATTATAATCTATGTATCTATGCACATGTGTGTGTTTTCACACGGACCATGTGTCCGTGTACCAAACACGTAGACAGGTCCGTTTTCCCACGGACACACGGACCAGAAAACGTCCCGCACACGTGCACACGGAGAACTGTTCACACAGTCCTCCGTGTGCACGGTCGGCCGCTGGGGAAGTAGTGGCTCCTGTAAGCCGCTGTCCCCCTGCAACTGGTGCTGAAGTCGGCTGTAATTTCCCCTGCTCTGCCTGCGAGCAGAGGAGAACGAAGAGCGGTGTATTAAAATACTACTTATCGTTCTCCTCTGCTCGCAGGCAGAGCAGGGAGAATGATGACTGCCGGCTTCAGCACCAGCTGCAGGGGGACAGCGCTTACTGTAGCGCTACTTCCCCAGCGGCCGTCCGTGTGTCCGTATTGATGCGGCACACGGGTGGCGCACAGTTGCCACATGTGTGCCGCATATAGTACACACACGGACACACAGACACTGATATCTCTGGTACCGTTTTTTCCAGTACCGGAAATGTCAGGAGTCTGGACGTCTGAAACCGGCCTAAAGCCAAGTGCTCAAACGGTATAATCAAAGGCCAATTAAAAAAGTTATTTGTCTCCGAAAATGGCAATACAAACAATTTTTTTTTTTATTTAAATGTATAACCTTTTTATCATTAGTAAAATAAAAATAAAATATGCAGGGTTGGTATCATCATAATCATACTTACTTGATTCAACATATCATCAGCTTCATTTTACCACACAATCAAAGCGGTTAAAACAAAACGTAATAAACATTGGCAGAATTACATTTTTTTATGATCGTACCACATTTGGAATTTTTGTAAACTTTTTCAGCACATTTTATGGTAAAGTGAATAAATTCAATTGAAACTACAAGTCATCTTTCATAAAAATAAACCCTCCTATGACTATCTGATGAAAAAAGAAGAGAAGGAAAAAAACGAAAATGCAAAAATAATAAAAAAGTGTCTGAACTCAACTAATTTTAATATTTTACCTACATCATTTTGAAAATGTTTCAATCTAATTTGCATGTTATTTTTTAGTGTTACTAAATAAATTACTTTGCAATTACTTACTCTATCTGGGCTTACAAAATTGAAATAATGAAACAGGTACCCTGATAAACATCACTTTAAATTAATGCATGGGAATAAGGCATTGTTTAATCCCAAAACATCTGTAAGAATTAAGAGGAATCTATTACCCAGCGTTTTCTATATCAGCAGAAGCTAAGGAGTGCCAGCAATTATTAGTATTGCCAAATCCTTCAGGAGCACGTTTTGCTTCTATTACATCATCCAGCCGGTCTGTGAATGAATATTAATACAGACTCAAACTTTTTTTCTGAACTACTTTTCTTTGTGCTCATTGTGGTAGAATTCTCAATGTTCAGAAAACAGGAATATTGGAAATTATATAAAACAGAATTTAGATGCTGGAGTGAGGAGTTATAGGCACATTTTTTCTTATTTTGTATGACACATATATCCTTACTGCATGCATTTAACTTATCAGCTTTTCCTGAAATATTCCAGTAATGCAAAACTCTCAGGCATCAATCTATTAGATGCTGCGAAACACGAGCTGCCGTACATACAGCCCACTCATATGTATCAATCTTCCTGCTATTGTTTATTTTCTTTACAATTGATGATTCTCTCTTTCATCTGTCACTCTCAGCTTTCTTCTACTTATTGATCATTTTTCATTTTTTTTTCTTTTGTTTCATTTCTCTTTTAGTGCTGCAGGAAATAATTCAGTTTTCAGCTTTAAAAACATTATGTTTCTTATGAATGCTTGAGATAAATAATTATTTCAGAAGAGCATAAATATTCACGGTATGCTGATGTGCAGTGATTAAATAGAGAATGTAGAATTGTATGCTGTTTTTATTTAAAGGGAACTTTTCACTCTGGATAATAATAATCTTAATAATAATCTTTATTTTTATATAGTGCTAACATATTCTGCAGCTCTTTACAGTTTGCACACATTATCATCGCTGTCCCCGAAGATTCCCTATCTGTATGTTTTTGGAATGTGGGAGGAAACCTGAGAACCCGAAGGAAACCCGCGCAAACACTGGGAGAACATACAAACTCCTTGCAGATGTTGTCCTTGGGGGGATTTGAACCCAGGACTCCAGCGCTGCAAGGCTGTAGTGCTATCCACTGAGCCACCGTGCTGCCCACTGGATAATGCTATTAATCTGCAAATTTAGGGTTAATCTGTTGGTTAATATCATTAGGAGACCAGCTACTGTACTGAAAGCGCAGCTACAGGGAGAAAATAAACTTTACTCCTCCTGGGAGGCACCAGTTTGAAATTGAATAGATGTTTCGGCATGGCTACAGTCACCACTCACAGCACTGTGACTGACAGCTGTAAGCACACCCTGATGCTGTGACTGACAGCTGGCTCTGCGCTGATGTTTTAATCACTGGCAAGATTCTATGCAGACAGGAGGAGCTCTGCCTCTAGCTCCTCCCTCCTCCTCCTACAGACATAGAATTGTATCTGTAACAGCTGCCATCTCCTATCTCAGTAATAATCACAAAGCATGGTGTGGGTCTTAGCTCATACTTGCCTCAGTCTTGTTGGAAGTTCTTGAAGTCGTTTAGTGTCTTCCCTGAGGACCCTTGGAGGATTGCTGGCATGACATCTCGGTTGTCTTCTCAAGGTTAGTGTTTCCCCAGCCATCTGTCTACCCTCTCTATCTTTTGTTTTAGTGGGGACTGACTAGAGCCAACCCTGTCCCCTCTATGTAGGGCCTATCGCTAGGGACAGGCAGGGATTAGGTTCCTGCTCAGCGATAGATGCAGGACCTATATAAGGACGTTTAAGGCAGACAGGGTGATTTTAGAGTCTCCACTCCCCTCTTACCTAGTGTTTGGGCTCCCCCTTCCCTCTTCCTGTTGTTGTGCACTTACTTATCCTTCACCCAGTGACAGCTGTTCATAGTTATGGCAGCAGTTAAATCATTTCCTCAATATTTTAAATAGTTTGTAATCTCAATTGTCACAAAGAAGGTGAGAGCATCTCTTTTCAATCAAAAATGGGTTTCTCTTTTCTTGAGGTTGCCTATGGATAGTTAGAGGAAACAATGGATGCTGTTCCTGCTCTCTCCTCTTGCTACCTATAAACATTGGATTAATGATGTTAAAGCCTAAGAAAAGCATGATTTACTGACAATCATAAGACCAAGTTTCCAAGCTGTCAATTCAAACAGAAATATTGTTCTAAATGGACAAGAAGGCGAGAAGAATAGAATCAATGGAAAGATTCCTTTTACTAGGGGTCCTGAGGCAGTCTCAGTTAGTGACTGTGGTGGTCATTGCTGGGCAACATTGTTAAAGTGGACATACGTTACTAGGAAGCACTTTGATGGCACTGTTATGTAAATGCAATTATGATGCTTTTCTTAACTAGGACACTCAGATGGCACAGTTATTGTGGAATATTCAGATACAATTATTAATCCCTTCAAAATCAGATCATCTGGGCTTTGAAAGAGGTAAAAAAATCTTTATATCCTCTCCTTATTTTGAAATTAATATTTTTTTTGCATCAATAGAGCAGTATAGGGTATTGTTTTGGGTACATTGTGTAGATTCTAATTATACTACAATGGTTTACATATAATTTAACCCCTTCAGGACCATAGGTATTTTTGTTTTTGCATTTTTATTTTTTGCTCCCCTTCTTCTCAGAGCCATAACTTTTATACTTTTTGGTCAAAATGCCCATGTGAGGGCTTGTTTTTTTGCAGGACGAGTTTTGCTGGTGAACGATAACATTTTTCTACTGGAAAACGAGAAAAAAATTCCAAGTGCGGTGAAATTGGAAAAAAAAGTGCAATCCCACAGTTGTTTTTTAAATTTTTTTTACCATGTTCACTAAAAGCTAAAACTAAGGCGCCAATATAATTCTCCAGGTGATTATGAGTTCTTAGACACCAAACATGTATAGGTTCTTTTTTATTTAAGTGATGAAAAAAGTCCAGTAAGTTAAAAAAGATCAATAAGGAGATGAAAGCCATTTTCCGATACCCGTAGCGTCTCCATTCTTCGTGATCTCAGGTTAAATGAGGGCTTATTTTTTGCATACCAAGATGACTTTTTTAATGATACCGTTCTGGTACAGATGTGATCTTTTTATCGCCCGTTATTGCCTTTTAATGCAATGTTGTGGTGACCTAAAAAAACGTAATTCTGATGTTTTGACTTTTTTCAGTGAGTGATTCTGAAAGTGGAGATACCAAATATGGACCATAATTTTGCCTATATTTTTGCTTTACTCTAGCTGTAGATGATCTGCTAGTGATATGATGCATCAATATGAGGATTTAATATATGTGGATTTAACAAATGCAACATATATACTTTTATGAAGAAATATCTAGCTTAAATACAATAAAACTAGGAATATGTTATATCCATCTACTAAAATAAATGATGTAGCGCAACTAAAAATATAGATATACCACATACCATGAAAACTAGAAACATGTTCCATCTGTACAGATCCCTTTCCACTGTGTTTCTGCTTAATGGCAAGTGTAATGAATGGAAATAAATAATCAAGAATCTATAAACTTATACATTCTTCAAGAAGAGTTCATCTCTCCTGTCTTTGCTAAAGATGTAAAGACAGGAGAGATGAGCATAAAACTTCATGATCAAGTGACCTACAGAAGACAAGAAATATCAGGTTTTGTCATAACTGCTCTTGTGACCAGTATGAAAAAAAAAAATGTAATATTTCATGATTTTATTATGTGGATCGTTAAACTAGTTAAAAATTTTTTTAAATAAAGTCCTAAAAATCTGCAAATTAACCCCTTCACGACCAGAGGGATTTTCATTTTTGCGTTTTCGTTTTTTGCTCCCCTTCTTCCCAGAGCCATAACTTTTTTATTTTTATGGCCATTTGAGAGCTTTTTTTGTGGGACAATTTTTACTTTTGAACGACACCATTCATTTTAACATATCATTTACTGTGCGGTGAAAGTGCAAAAAAAAGTGCAATTCCACAATTGTTATTTTTTTTACCATGCTCACTAAATGCTAAAACTGACCGTCCATTATTATTGTCCAGATCATTATGAGTTCATAGACACCAAACATGCCTAGCTTCTTCCTTATTTAAGTGATGAAAAAAAAATCCAAAGTTTGGTACGTTTTGTGGTCTCGGGTAGGGTGAGTGCTTATTTTTTGCGCTTCAGGCTGCTGTTTTTATTAATACCATTTTGGTATGGATATGATCTTTTGATCACCCGCTATTGCAATTTATTGCAATGTAGAGGCGACCAAAAAAGGTAATTCTGGTGTTTTTAATTTTTTTTTCATTACACCGTTTAGCGATTGGATTATTTTTTTATATTGATAGATTGGTGAAAATGGAGATACCAAATATGTGTATATTTGATTTTTTTTATTTTGAATGGGGCAAAAGGGGATGATTTGAACTTTTAGATTTTTAAAAAAATTTTTTAAATTTTTTTTTACTTTTTGCATGCTACACTAGTCTCCGTAGTACTATTACGCCCGATGTCGAAAAGGGGTTAATACAGTTGTATTTTTTTCTTATGAATTTTGAAATAGGTGGCCATTAAATCAGCTGATTTATTAACCCCTTAATGTCCACTGACGTGCAGAGTCCGTCAT